>JBBBDQ010000784.1:1142500-1240000 GCA_037127315.1 Ascarosepion bandense | reverse complement strand
CGTATGGCACTTAACTGACTGAATGCTCGACAATTGACCCAATTTTGGTTGAAATCGGAGGAGTAGGGTTCATTAAAGTGAAGACACACAAACACACATCCATTTATATATATATATATATATATATATATATATATATATATATATATATATATATAACAAGTAATTAAAAGAAGGTATGTGCGTTGTGGTGAGTGGATATCGATTCGGAACGAGAAATCGGGGAGTCGTGTTCGAATTCCATTTGAATTCTTTGCATTCATTTACGCGCAAATACCCTTGGGAAAGGTATTAATCCGCCTCTTCCTTCCAGTTATGAGTTAAATAGCAGGACAGATTGGGTTCTATAGCCTTGGTAAGCAACCAGTCTACCCCAGAAAGCAATGGCAACCTACTGCGGGATAATCTTCTGCCCAGTCAGTCATGTCTCTTTCGAGACATGATCGCCCAAGCGTGTATCACGTATGACACTTAACTGACTGACAAAACAAAAACAGATTCTGGAAAATATAAACTTTGGGTTTACACTTTATCTGGTTTCGTTTTTTTTTTTTTCTTTGCCGACGAGTTCAATATTTTTAAGTCCTGGGTATGACGATAAACTACATCCGGCAGCAAGGCCACTGATCGGAAGATTGGAGGTTTTGGAGAGAATGGAACCACCTTTTAATTGTTGTTGTTCCTAAGTTCATCCTGACACGTTTGCTAGAATCCGAGTTATGGGCAAATAATGAACCCTCAAATAAAAATAAAACCCTATGAAAGTATAACAATACATTCCTCTAGTAAAGTTACCAATAATGCCTATTTATAGTAAAATTATCAAGCAGAAATCTGAATATCATCTACCATGTATTTAATTGTGAAAGCAAAATTAAATATATTTTTATTGCTTCAATGCTCTCAATAAAATTAAATTTTGGCATTAAATGACCCATAAGGAGTTTTGCCGTTAAAGAAACAAATGAATCAATCAGTCGTGCAGATTGACCGCCATGTATTCACTTGTGAAAGTAGAACAACCGCATATTTTTATTACTTAAATAAATAAATAAATAAATAAATAAAAATATCGGCAATGAACGACCCATAAGGAGTTGATATGCTGTCACAGAAAAAAAAAAAAAAAAAATATCTATCAATATTTTTTCAAGGCCAAATTTTTACCCACTTCTTTTGGCTTAAGAAATGAATGTGCTTGGTTGATGAAAAACGAAACATAATACAATATCTCTATCCAAACATCTTCATACCGTATGATGACCTAACTGTTAGTGTAACCAAGCCTTGGATTTATTAAGCATATCAACAATTTCATATACTTTTATCATTACATATACAATGACAACAGCTATAAAACATGTCTATAGTTTCCACTTCTTTTCTTTTATCAAGCATACAACAGGCTTCATGATTCTCGAAAACCCGTGGGAAAATTTATAACTGCAGAAACATTTTCAGCCTGACTAAGTGTAAATATAAAACTGTTTTTACGCAAACCTATTTACGTCAGCTGTGAAAGAGAGCTCCCAGCAGCAAAAGGATAAAAAAATGATACTCTCTCTTCTTATGTTCTTTAATTTTTCCTTCAACTTCGTCTGAACGAAATGTTTAACAAGTTTTTGAATGCAGTTTTTATCTCACAATGTTTGTTTAATATCGGCAGATTTGAAAATCAAAGAATTTAAACGGTCTCCCCCAAAAAGAAATAACAGGATAACAATTCTGGATTTTATAATCATTTGTTCCCGTCACTAGACGAATGCTTGTGTCACAGAACCTTTTTCTTGTTTGCCAAACTCCTTCAAGATTTACACTATTTATATTCAGACTATTGGTATCATCATCTTTATTATTAATGTTATTACAACGTTTCTGTTGTTGTGCCCTCCGGACTTCCTCAGAGATGTATATAAATATGAGCAACCTTCACGGAATTCTGAACTGAAGTCTTTATTTTATCTCCCGGTATAGACTTTTCTCGTTACACTGCTCGTGTCTAGGGATATTGTCAAGTTCTTATTTTTATTTAGAATTGTTTCGTCCGTTTCTACTGAATGAAAGTACACACTGCCCGAATCAGGGATTGAACTCACATTATGTCAGCAAATTCACAAAACAACGCTTTTAGCCATTAGGCCATTTATAAAAAATATTGTATTATTTTAAAAATAAGTTAGTTAAATAATAAATATTTAATCGTCTATTTTTTATTTTTATTTATTTATTTATTTTTTTGTACACGTTTTTTTTCAAGAGAAGTGTATTTTTAAGAAGGCCAAACGGTTTGTGAAAAAAATTGTTACGTTTGTATGTCTTTCAGAGATTGCGGTTAAAACCATGAAAATTATTAAAGATTCATTTTGAATTTGCGAAAGGGTATTTTTTATTTATTTTTTGATTAATGAGAGATGTGGTCTCGATCCTTTGATGGAGTATTCTCTGAGTCCTTTTTTGAATAAATAGAACCCCAGTTAGCAGATAACCCCAGAAAGTATTTTGACATCACTGCGAAAAAAAAATAAGACGTCGTAAAAGCATTCCGAAGAGAAAGCAGAAGGTTACAAGCCGGCTGCAGAGTGTCAAAGGGATTTTGAAGATCTCAAGTGAAAATTCTTTTGCGGTTAGACAACAAATAACGAAAAAATGAATTCAAAGTAATTTCCCCCCAAAAAACCTCAGTGAAGTACAAACAGTGTGAATAGAAAAACAAGTCAGTCAGTTAAGTGCCAATACGTGATACATGCTTGGGTGATCATGTCTTGAAAGAGACATGACTGACTGGGCTGGAGATTATCCCGTGAATTTTTGCGGTAAACTGTTTGCCAGCCAAGGCTATACAACCCAATCTGTCCTGTTTTTTAACCCATAAATGGAGGTAAGTGATGGATTAATACCTTTCCCAAGGGTATTTGTGCGTAAGTGAATGCTAGAAATTCAACTGGAATTTGAACTCGGCTCCTCAATTCCTAGTTCCGAGCCGATATTCACTGCACCACAATGCACATCATAAAAACATAAAAACAAGACATTTCTGAAATTGTTACACGTCATAGAGACGCTCGCGGGACAAGTAAAAGTATGTTTTGTATTTTTTTTTCTTTTTTTTTCCTTCTGTCTTCCTGAATGTGCTTTCCTTTTCTGTCATTTTCGGAACTGAATCTGTGTCTCTTTTTCTACATTGCAATCCTTTTTATCATTTTTTTGCTTGTAAAACATTTTTTGTAACATATCATAAATTAGTTAGGAAATTTTACGAAATTAATTAAATCCGACATATTTTTTAATTAATTTGTTTAAACACTATTTTTGATAAATACTCGTATTTGAGTAGCTACTCTGTTTTGTATATAATTAAACAGCACACACACACACACACACACACACACACACACACACACACACACACACACACACACACATATATATATATATATAAATTATAACATATGCTACAATATCACTACAAAAGTAGCTATTTTGTTACGACACTATTTGTGTCTTAACAAGTGATGATGCTGATAAGACACAAGTAGTGTCGAAACAAAATAGCTACTTTTGTAGTGATATTACAACATATTTATCTTATACTTTCTAAATAAATATTATTAGCTCTACTTTGTATTGAGCATTTTTTTTTAAGAATAGTTTTTTTTGGATACGGAATATTATTCCATCCATACCTACCCTATACTTGTATAAATATATCGTTCATTCAGTAATGAATTAGAACACTCTCAGCTACTGGCGTGTGTACATTGTACACAACACGCTAAAAGTCTACCTTCTTCTACCGAGCGCCCATAGCTCAGAGAAGAATGGTAGGCTTTGAAAAAACAGTAGCCACTCTAGCATTTACGCATCGTTCATTCAGTAATGAATTAGAACACTCTCAGCTACTGGCGTGTGTACATCTGCCTTCTTCTATCGAGTGTCCATAGCTCAGAGGTAGAATCGCCGACTGACGTCAGTTCGGTTAGGCAATCGGATGTCTAACCGTACTGATGAGCTGTGATAAAGCGAAACAGTTCTGTCTGGGTACGACTATATATATATATATATATATATATATATATATATATATATATACCGGCCTGAATAATTTAGAAATCTTGTTAGGAAGTCGCTTACATTCCTAACAAGATTTCCTGATTACTCAGATATTAAATATATTGTTTAATTATAAAAATAATAATAGGGAGAAAATGAACACGCGTGTATATTTTTAACGACACAGTATAAGAACGTTATTTACAAGTTTACACATTTGTAATTGTCAGTAGCTTGTTTCAAGACAAGTAATCAAACATTATAATTTCGTAGGTTTGATGAGTAGTCCAAAAGAGAAAATGTTCATATTGAATCATTAGACACAAAGTAAATTTCCAAAATGCTTAAAACAAATTGAGAGAGTTCGTTTTTCACACAAAGGTGAGACGGTTGAATTCAATATAGACAAATGGTTTAAAAATGCTTAAATCAAACTGAGAGATTTCGTTTTACACACAAATGCTATATGGTTGAATTCGATAGAAACAAAGGTTTAAAACAAATTAAGAGAATTCGTTTTTCACACAAAATTTATACGGTTGAATTCAAAATAAAATATATATTTTAGATACTTAGCTTAACCGTTGAGTAGAGTCCTTGTAATTCCGAGTTGTCATTATAGGTTGATAATGTATCAGCGTATAATTTGACACCGGCGTTATATAGATGCGTGGTTTTTCTCTCTCTCCCGTTTTACTCCGACTCAAACTGTCACTGACCGACCAGGCACATTAATAAAGTAAGCAGTCTCAGTCACGTGGTCAGTTCAAAACGCAAACTCATTTTTGGGCAGAAAGGAACACGACACGGGTCATTGAAAGTTCAATTTCTTATTTTCTGTAAATAGCTTTCATTAGTTATTTCACATTTACTTGCGAAATTTTCCAAGATCTTTTTCTATGCACAGAGGCAATCTTTTTTTTCTATTGGTCAAAAATAGATTTTCACTCTGGCTCGCGAATTTGCAAATAGTGAAGAAAAGGAAGTTATTTTTATTTCGTACACTCCATACCATACATGATACACACTTAGGCAATCATGTCTCTTTTGAGACATGAATGACTGGGCAGAAGATTTTCCCGCAGTAGACTGGTTGCCAACCACGACAATAAAACCCAATCTGTCTTGTTATTTAACCTATAGCAGGAGGAAAGAGACAGATTAATACCTTCTCTAAGGGTATTTGCACATAAGTGGATGCAACGAATTCAACTGGAATTCGAACTCGGATGTCCGATTTATGAGTATCCATTAAAAATAATGTTTAAAAAGTAAATAAAAAAATACCAGAAATTGTTATGCTGCCTTAATAAGCACACGGAAGGAAATTTTTGTACAAATTTTGTATTTGTATCTTTTACTGTAATAGATGTATTTTCTTTAAAATTTTACACAGAACTCAAGTCTTATCTTGTTGTTATCACTTACTAGCAGTATAGCCCGACGTTGCTCGGGTGTAATGAAAGCTTTAAAACTAATCCATGGTCCTGGAGCTCATACTCTTTGGACGTTGGCACGAAAGACTAAAAAGCAATAGTTGTTTCCAGTTAAAGCGAAACAGTAGACTGAAAGAAATATGAATAGATGTAAGTCAAATTTTGATTTCCTGGTATCGATATCAAATAAGTTTATTTCGTCGTAAACTGAATATTGAAGGCTAAATAAGTCCTCTGAGTAAATGGTATCATAGCTGAGACTAAGAACTACATTTATATGTACTTAGAGCAAACCCGAAGCAAAAACTAAAATAAAAGGGCTGAAAAAAAAATACAAACATACAGGCAGATAAACAGACACACACAAAAACATCTTGCCTTTTATATATATATATATATATTATCGATTTTTTGCACTATTGTAAGAACTGCAAACTTGAAACTTCTGAATATCATTTCTTATGTCTTTGTCTATGAGTGTCTCAAATTTGATTAAAATCGGACCACTCCTTCTATAACCCGATTTTTTCGATTATCGATTTTCCATATTTATCGGGGGTACCTCGACACAAAACCTAGCTAAGAACACTCGCAGATGCTTATAGTACAACTGTGTAAATTTTCAAGAAAATCGGTTCAGCCGTTTCGGAGTCTATAGGTAACACACACACACAGAGACAAAGTTCCATTTATAAATAAGTTTAGATTTTAACTTTAGAGATGAGAGAATCACGACTTCTCTTTACCCATTCTATTCCTATTAACTAGATTTTTGTGTTAGGCAGAAGAATTTAGGATTTAATAGGGAGTTCAATTTTTATACATTCTTTCAAGATATTGGCAAACATGGCTAACATTTTCCCTCATATTTGCTGTGGCCTGTTGTAACATTACCCAGAGAGTTAAATCTCTGTACCCACTTGACTTGGACCCCCAATTCGGAGCTCACACTTCAATAATATTAGGTTCTATGTATATAATCTGCTTTTTTTTTTTCAGAGAATGTGTGGGTAGCGTGTGATTGTAATCGGTGCGGATAGTGCAAACGGCGAGTTGAGTCCAATTGCATCCACTTTCACACAAATACCAACGGGAAAGACATAAGATCATCTCTTCTCCGACGCAGGTTGAATTATCATATAATAATTCTGCTTGTTCCTTCCTTAGTTAGTTAGTTACTTAGTTCGTCCGTCCGTTACGCCACTGAAGAAAGATAACACACTTACTCTCTACATGAGCCTTTTCTTCCCCTTTATCTTTTTACTCACCTCAGCCTTTCTCTCACCTTTGCCAAACGGAAGGGTAGTAAAGAGTGAGAGAGCCTATAGCATTACCGTATCAATAGCAGCTTAAGCTGGTGGTTGTAGCAGTAATATTTGTGTGTACTGTACAATATAGTAAAAATAGGTAGGTTTGTTGTTTCCCGCGACCTAACGAAATTTCTGGCCTCTACACCCTTGGCCATTACTCAGTTGGTCTTTTCTGTTTACAATGGACACAGGAGCCGTGACTTTTCAGTAATAAAAATAAATTATCTTTCAAAATCTCTCACAAAATAGCTTACAGTATTTTGGTTATCGTCTGTGCATACGCCGCTTAATATAATGTAAGATTACAGTAAAGTAGCTTCTATGGACATTACTTTTATAGATATTTTTATAAAATTACATTTTGTGTTATCGTTATTTTATTATCCAATACCTTTATGTTTGAAGACATTACTATCATTTGTAGTATGACAAAGTAAATTTTTTCCAGGAAATCATAATTATCCTTCCGTGGAAATTGCACGGGTTCCGCTAGTCTTAATTAAGACAAAACAGTAAAAATAGGATGAAAAAAAATGGTGAAAAATATATTAAGACGTACTTAGGCTTGTTGAAAGTAGGTTGTATCAATATTGTTTTCGTTTTTTGGAACCCATTGTAATAACAATTTAATCATTTAAACAACTGACCACAAGTGGCAGTTAAATGACGTACATGTGATAGATTGATAAATATTAGGGCCAGTCAGAAGTAATGTGAATTTTAGGGAACCACTTGTAATGACGAAAGTATTATCCTAATTAGTAAAGCCCACTCACCTCTCTCTCTCTCTCTCTCTCTCTCTCTCTCTCTCTCTCTCTCCTTACAATTATTATCTTACTCTATTCCAGATTCGCTTCTCTCTCTACTGAGTGCATGGTCATCAGCAAAAGATACAACCCAAAATGCCAAATACATGTGGGAGATATCAGAATCAAGAAAGTAAAAAAATTTAAGTACCTAGGAAGTGTTCTAACAGGAGATGGAAAGTGTGACACAGAGATCCGAAGGTGAATTGACATGGCAAAGGACGCGTTCCAGAAGATGAACAAAACACGAACACACAGGAAAATCTCAATAGAAACAAAGAAAAGAGTGCTGGACTGCTACGTGATGTCAGTTCTTCAATACGGCAGTGAATGTTGGATAATATCATCGAAAATGAGAACAAAACTGGGAGCAGCGGAAATGTGGTTCTACAGAAGGATGCTACGGATATCGTGGACTGAGCATGCAAGCAACGATGAGGTGTTTGAAAGAATGTCAACAAAAAGGAAATTAATACTGAGCATCAGGAAGAGAGAACTGAAGTTCCTGGGACATGCAATGAGGAAGGAGAGCTTGGAGAACCTGATACTGACTGGCCAGATAGAAGGAAAGAGAGACAGAGGAAGGCAGCGGATAATATATTTGCAGGGTCTGATCAGGTGGATGACGGAACGGGGGTTGCCAGGAGCAACAGGAGCAAACATACTAAGAGCCACAAGGGATAGGGAGACATGGAGAACCATGATCGCCTACATCCTGAAGGGACAGGGCACGTAGAAGAAGAAGAAGATGAGACAATTAGATGTCGTACATTGATATATAATAGACAGATAGATTGATAAATATTAGTTTTAGTCATAAGTAATGTTCATATAATAGATAGGTATTAGTTGACAACTTGATAGATATTAGGTTTAGTAATAAGTAATTTCTGTTTTCGAGAATAAATTATAATGACGAATGTATCATTTTAATATCGAATAAATATATAAATATGAGATTTTAGTCATCAGTAATTCCCGTTTTAGAGAATCAATTGTAATGACGAGTGTATTATTCTAACTACTAATCACACGTGACAGTTAAATGGTATGTACTAACAAATGATAGATTATTATATATTAGGTTCAGTCAGAAGTAATTTCTGTTTTTGGGAACAAAGTGTAATGACGAATCATCCAAATTAATAAAGCAAATCTGGCAGGTAAATAACAGGATAGATAGATAGATAGATAGATAGATAGATAGATAGATAGATAGATAGATAGATATGAACAGAATTAGATAGATAGATAGATATGAACAGAATTAGATAGATAGATAGATAGATAGATATAGAACAGAATTAGATAGATAGATAGATAGATATGAACAGAATTAGATAGATAGATAGATAGATAGATAGATAGATAGATATGAACAGAATTAGATAGATAGATAGATAGATAGATATGAACAGAATTAGATAGATAGATAGATAGATAGATAGATAGATAGATATGAATTAGATAGATAGATAGATAGATAGATAGATAGATAGATAGATATGAATAGAATTAGATAGATAGATAGATAGATAGATAGATAGATAGATAGATAGATAGATAGAATAGAATTAGATAGATAGATAGATAGATAGATAGATAGATAGATAGAACAGAAATAGATAGATAGATAGATATGAACAGAAATAGATAGATAGATAGATAGATAGATAGATAGATAGATAGATAGATATGAACAGAATTAGATAGATAGATAGATAGATAGATAGATAGATATTATTAGGTTTAGTCAAAAGTTAATTACGTTTTAGGGAGTCAATTGTAAAGACGACTGAATCATCCTAACTAATAAATCAAACGTAGCAGTTAAAAGTAAATTTAGAACTTGTGGTGATACCGACTGAGCAAAAGCAAGGGACCGGATGTTTGCTCTATAACGACCAGAGATCAAATGAACAAAAATCGTCTCTGTGCAGGTGTATTCGCGCATATGGTCCGGGTGAAAAATAAAAATTAATCAAATATCAAATTTCCATTTCGGGAGTCTACGCGAATTTTATTTACCAGCCAATGGGAAGCCCAGAATCAAATTCAAGTGTGAAATCCAAAACGAGCTGTTTTGATCCAAAAAGCAGATATAAAAAGCGGATACAGACAAGACCAGACAGACAGACAGGCGAGAGTAACCAGTGTCTCCCCTTGACTTAAGTCGAGCGGCTGCTATGCTTGCCTCTTTCCTTCTTCACTGTCTCAAAAGTACTTACTGACCTCAAGAGCGACTACTTCAAAGACATTCCTCACATACCGCCGCTCCCCACTTTTCTAAGCCTTTAATTTCTTTCAGCTCATTGTTTGCCACGAACATTCTAACCTCCGTTGGACCTATATTCAAGTATTATTTTAATTATAAAAACATTAATTGATATGTGTATATATAAATGTTATTTTCTTTCTTGATTTTATAATCATTTTTGACTTATATCTGTTAACCTGCAACAATATACAACCCTTCACTACAACGAGAAAATAATAGATAAGCAACCCACTATAAACTCACTAACATACGAGAATGTTCAACGCGAAAGTCAGTGGAATGACAAAGATAAATCTCCAGTCAATCAGTTAAGTGCCATCCGTGATACACGCTTGGGCAATCATGTCTCGAAAGAGACATGATTGACTGGGCAGAAGATTTTCCCGCAGTAAGTGGCTATTATTTTCTATGGTAGACTGGTTGCCTATCAAGGCTATAAAACACAATCTGTCCTGCTATTTACACCAAAGATTGAGGGAGAAGAGATGTATTAATACCTTTCCCAAAGGTATTTGCGCGTAAGTGAACGCAACGAATTCAACTGGAATTTGAACTCGGCTCTCCGATTTCTCGTTCCAAGCCGATATCCACTACTCCACAACGAACATCCAGATTGGTTTACTTACAACCACTTAGTAGTCATATACTGTAAATAAGCCTGTAAACAGATTTGATATTAGTACGTGGCCACTCTTAAAGTAGAATGATCACAAGAAAGCACATCAAATCACATTTCGTCTGATTACATTAAATATCATAGTGTTAGATTCTTCTTGCTGAGAGTTTGGCAATGATTAGAGAACCTGTTCACTGGATGCTTTTGTATTCAAAGATTTTTCATTTTACAACTTAAAGAAGTTACGACAAACAACATTTACAAGAGCTGTGAGGTGATCATGAGGTAAAACTGTTATATTAATGGATAGAATGATTTCATTATATATAGATAAGGAAATCTAAAGCAACGTATATATATATATATATATATATATTAAGAGAGAGAGAGAAACAGAAATAAAGATAGATATATATTTGTTAAAATACACACATATATGTAGAGAGAAGAGATATACATAGTTTTGTTGAAATATTTATATATATATAAGTATATATATATAGCGGGAGAAAGTTATATATATATATATATATATATATATATATATATATAGTATATCGAGGCAGCAAATAATTTTATTAACATATACTGTTAAATATAAGAGACAATGAATGTCGATTATGTTTAATCATGAGCCGTTCTAAACGTCGTATTTTGGCTTTAATTTCAGTTGAAAATAAAGACAAAAATTCTCCAACACTTTAAGTGATTAACCCACACTTAATAAAATCACTTTTACATCTGACCATAACACATTACATTGCATTTGAATACATGGTTCTGTTGTCATTTCGCGCTATCACGGGGTGTGAGGTCATAGAACCGCATTGCAAATTTGCGAATTGCATTTGTTATTTTTGGTAACTATTGCCGTTGCCTAGCGGAGTTTTATGTCAACACAAAATAAAATCGTCGGTGGATGTTATTGTGTTACCGTCTTGGTGACCTCCCTGAAGATGGCTCATGTGAGCCGAAAGCTTAGAACCAAATTAATAAAAAATTATCCAAATGTTGGAGAATTTTGGTCTTTATTTTCAACTGAAATTAAAGCCAAAATACGATGTTTAGAACGGTTCATGATTAAACATAATAGACATTCATTGTCTCTTATATTTAACAATGTATGTTTAGAATATATATATATATATATATATATATATATATATAGAGAGAGAGAGAGAGAGAGAGATAGATAGATAGATAGATAGATAGATAGATAGATAAACATACTTTTAAATGTCGATGCATATTTTTCTTCATAAAACAACATAGTTTCATCAATGCAAAATGACTCATTTACAGTTATATACGAATATACAGTTTTCATTTTCATATCAAAATTGTACAACTTCAACAACAATAATAGCCCTATAAAATATTCTAGAAATTAATTTAGTTCCTGGAATTTAAATTCTAATAAAAGTTTATAAAAATAGATTTGATATTTAGAGTATTTTCCCTTATATTTGCTGAGTTCCAAAACTATAAAAATAAATTAAAGTCCAAGGGAGGTAACTTGACAATACTAGATTGAATAAGATTCTAATTATTTCCCTTTATTTACTGTTGAAGTTAACTTTTTTTCAGTTTTATTTTACTTTCATTTTTTAACACCCACCATTATTTTATTGTGGGGGTGGATGTTCCGAAATTTTTCTCAGTCTAACCAAGAAGCGCAATCAAAGAATCTTCTGATATTTGGTCATTTGTTCAGATCTTAAGAAATTCGTCAAGTCAAGAATTTCTCAAAACCTTTTGGTACAATTCAATTTTTTGTTGCATATTTAGTTACATAATCAATTGTTAAGTGGTTGTTCACAGAATAAAAATAACAAGAAAAATTAAATAAATGAAAAATTACCAAAGATTATTAAAAGAATTGGACTTATGGTCCCTGTGTTAACATAGGTTAAATATTTTTTAGACAGTGAATAAATTAGTTTAAAATTCATGATAAATAAAATCCATGCTTTTGATCCATCCATAAAATCTCTAAAACTGTAAAACACATGTTTTTATTTGACTAATTTTAAGTATAAAATTATTATTGATTATGATTCAGTAATAGGTAACATGCAATAAAAACATTTGAGCTTAAAGCATTCGTGTTTCAACTTTAAATAAGTTTATTAAAAAGAAAATGAGAAAAAACTCTACTCACAAGGCGGACTCTTCTTCGCATCATCTTCCAGATTTATTGTCAAAGGGTATCCAGATGTCACCAGATGTCACCAGATGTCAAGAAATGTCAATTGAACTGCTGCACTGAAAGTCATTGACTCTGAAATAATAATTAAGTTTTTTGAATAAATAGCTGACTATTTTAAAAATAATCCAATAATAAAATTAAATAAGAAAACCGATATTGTTAAGAAAATGTTTGCATAACCTGTGTGTGATATCACAGGTAGAACCTACTGAACAAATGATTTGCTGAAAGGATAAGCAATACAGTTAGAAAACAGACACAATAAGCACAAACAATTTATTGTAAATGCTTTTACTATAAGAATACATTGAAAATTATTTTTTGATAAGACACTGGAAATTATTTTACTATAGGAATTAACTGAAAATGCTTTTATTGTACAAATGCATTGTACAGAATAAGAATACATAATAAGAACATAATTATACATAAGAATAAAAGAATAAAGAATAAAATAAAGAATAAATAAAAGAATAAATAAAAGAATAAATAAAGAATAAAATAAAGAATAAATAAGAATAAAAGAATAAAGAATAAAAGAATAAAATAAGAATAAAACATACATAAGAATACATAATAAGAATACATTGTATTCTTATTATACAATAAGAATACTCTTGCCATATTGGGTGCTCCTACTATTTGTCTCAAGCTTATTGACAAAATCGAAAGAAGGACCTGCAAGTTCTGACTTGGTATCAATTACTTTCTCACCAATATGACGTGGCTTCCCTCTGTCTTTTATACAAATATTTTCATGACAGCTGCTTTGACAAGTCTTTTTCCCCAGGTGCTCTGACCATGTGAGTTTAAACATACTACTAGATTGGCATCTAGGTCCCACTGTTTTACTGTTGAAATAGTTAAATGCAACCGCCACTTCTACTACAAAAGTTTATTTTCTTGCATTTCCCGCCTATGGAACTCCCTTTCAGTTACTTGCTTCTCTGATAGCTACAATCTCCAAAAAATGTAATGCAATGTCAATTGCTATCTTCTGTATTCTTGAAATGATTACAAAATAAAATAATGAATTGTAAGTAATTTTTCTATAAGAATGCATTTGAAACGATTTAACTATCGTAATAAATGATATCACAATAGTAATACATTGGAAATTATTTTACTATAGAAATACCATAGAAATACATTGGAAATTATTTTACTATAGAAATACCATAGAAATACAATGGAAATTATTTTACTATAGAAATACCATAGAAATACATTGGAAATTATTTTACTATAGAAATACCATAGAAATACATTGGAAATTATTTTACTATAGAAATACCATAGAAATACATTGGAAATTATTTTACTATAGCAATACCATAGAAATACCAATGGAAATTATTTTACTATAGAAATACCATTGGAAATACAAATTGGAAATTATTTTACTATAGAAATACCATAGAAATACATTGGAAATTATTTTACTATAGAAATACCATAGAAATACATTGGAAATTATTTTACTATAGAAATACCATAGAAATACAATGGAAATTATTTTACTATAGAAATACCATAGAAATACATTGGAAATTATTTTACTATAGAAATACCATAGAAATACAATGGAAATTATTTTACTATAGAAATACCATAGAAATACATTGGAAATTATTTTACTATAGAAATACCATAGTAATCAGTGGAAATGATTTTAGTATAAGAATGCATTGGAAATGATTTTTTTTTGGCATGATAGACTTGTGAATGTCCAAGCAAGCTCAACCGAATAAAAATAATAAATAATAGTAAAATCATTTGTAATTTCTAGCCTGAAATATTTTGGGGGTTGGTGTAATTTTACAGGGTTTGGGAACATTTTTAAGGGATTAATTTTAAGTGGGTGGGAGTAAGCGATCTTGTCAGAGATATTGGAAATTTTGCAGATGTGAAAGCCAAAGTAAAGTTTTCATAATCTTGGGCAATATTTATTTCTTCTTGCAAATTTGTTTTCTGTATTGTTACGAGGATGCATTCAAATATAAAAATAATATTAATAATGTCTAAAAAGTTGTAGTAAAGGATTCTATTGAGTCCTACTTGTTATTACAAAAAGGTTTTAATTCATGAAGTAGTTGTAAAAATAGAGAAATTAGGAATAGAACATTTTGGAAGATGCCAGAATGTTCTAGTAAAATCAAGACAATTCGAAAGTTACTAGAAATATGCAAATTAGGTGTTAGCTCCTATAAAAATAGGTTTTGGGCAGAGAGTAGTTAATTGTTACCAGAATTTACTGACATTATCAACTCCGGCTTTGATTCAAGGATTTATATCCAGCTGAAAGAATCAATAAGAAGTTGCTGACCAACTAAAACCTGAAAGAGAACCTCATGGAACGATATGGGTAAATACATATTTTTGACTCTTTCATTGACCAAACTAATAATTATTCTTTATATACTCATTTGAGGATTTCCAAAACGTTTAGCACTTAACTTCTTCACCAACTGGGTAAAGATATTTGACACCTTACTTTCCCCTTCTCGCCTCGTAACACTGTCTTGCAATATTCTACTGTAGGTAGCAGTATATTACACATGAAAAAGCCTGCCCCATTTTATGATTTTCAGGGAATTAATCCCCAGACTTATCAGTGTTCTATGATATTGTTTGCATATTTTCTTTGTTTCTCTTCAATAAAATGACATAATAGGACAATAGCACTTGAGAAGGAGAACGAATGTGTGTGGGGACCTTATGTCCGGGTCAGCGACTTGACATTTCTTTTGTCACATTTTTATTTAGGATAATATTCTTATTTCAAGTTCAATTCGAAATAAGAATATTGAACTGAATCCTAAATAAGAATTTCAAAATGAAACCTAAATAAGAATATTGAACTGAATCCTAAATAAGAATTTCAATCTCAATACTAAATTTGAACTAGGCAAGATCTGTGGTGAATACAGAATTAAAAGTAACTATTCTCTTCAATTTTTACAAATTTTGCAATTCAGTGTGAAATCTAATTTTGACCAATAGGAAAAAGGATAGGCTCCATACTGAAGGAAAAAGACAAAGCGAAACTTCGCGATCCGATGTTAAATTAATTTTCTAACCAATGAAAAAAAAAGCGATTTCAAAAACTTGAGAGACATTCACGAGCCCGAGCCAAAAAGTATTTTGGTAAAAAAATTAAAAACGAAAGTTCAATCAGTCAGATGGGAGTGAGATCAGATATCACCAAGATGTGAGAAAAGAAATTTGAAGCCACTGACCCAGACATAAGGTTCTGACACACATTCGTTCTCCTTCTCAAGTGTTATTCTCCTTTTATCTCTTCTTATTCCTCCCCATTCTCACCGTCAACAAACAAGACAACAACAACCACAAGGCACTCCTAAAAATTACCCCCGATAAGTACAATTTTCATTTATTGCTTTACCTTCCTTTCCACTTTCTCACCAGCCATAAAAGGAAAGAAAGAAACACAGACTTTATTACAAACCTGTTAATCTCTTTTTCATCCACGCATTTTGCTACAACTAGAACTCTGGATTCACTTAACTACATACAACATTTTCTCTTTGAATATTTAACTCCTACAAAGTGATATTATTCTGTTCTGTTAATAAAATTCTACTTTGACATAAAAACGAAATACTTTTATTTTTTCAACCTTCAACCTTCTGATGATTCTGATAATCTTAAGTTGTAGAAAGTTCGGTTATGTTTGGCACAAGGTCAATTTAATAAACACTCAACCTTCTCCCTACTTCAGATCTCCCTAAACATCAACAGTGGTACGAGAACCGTCTACCTACATAGGTGAAATAAAACGGTACACTTCCCAATTTCTTGTAGGTTTCCAGGATCAACAAACACTGGGTGAAGTTAGGAAGGAACAATAGCAGAAATGTAGTGATAACAACAACAAAGACGAGGATAACAGTCCTTATCTAAAATGCAAATAACAAAAGTCAAATGTTACGAAAAAGGTGCACAACTATTAAAAACAAATACTGTTAAATATAAGAGACAATGAATATCTATTATGTTTAATCATGAGCCATTCTAAACATCGTATTTTGGCTTTAATTTCAGGTGAAAATAAAGACAAAAATTGTCACAAATTTGGATATTTTTTATTATACTGGTTCTAAGCTTTCGGCCCACATGAGCCATCTTCCGAAAGGTTATAGGAATGTTAACATAAAGACATCCACCATCAAAGATGATTTTATCTTGTGTTGACGTGAAACATTGCTATGCAACGATAACAGCCACCGAATAGCAGACGCAGGTCGTAAATTTGTAAGGCGGTTCTTTGACGCTATACCGCGTGAGAGACCAAAATGTTGACTGAACCAGATGTCTAAATGCAATGTAATGTGTTGTGTTCAGATTAAATGTGATTTTATTAAGTGTGAGTTGTTTTGATTTAATATCTGAAGGTTATTTTTACTGTGTGTATGAGTGAGTATTATTGTAGTATCGATTAAAATCTGTCTAATATTACCCACATGGCTATGTTTTTTAAGAAATGTTGTTTAATTGAACTGTGATCAGAAAGGTAGCTACGGGAGAGAGTAGTTGTAGTAAAACCAATATATATAGTGGGTTTATTATTAGTACTGCCATTTTCTTTACTACAACTGAGCAGTACTAAAATATTAACTATTAAAAACTGAACATCTGGTATTTATTATTCATCTTTTTTATCCTCGAATGAGCTCCGATGAGAGAGGACCGAGCAACCGATTCAGCTGTATTTTTTCTCTTTTTTTTTTGTTTGTTTGTTAATCTTGTTGCTTTCGATATTACATTACCCCTCTAGGGTAAGGCTTTTTTCTCACCCCTTTATTAGTTATTAATTATTCTACTTGTCTTGTAGCATAAAACAACAGTTCACTACACAAAAATAATGCACAAAAAACACAATTTACACACAGATATAACAAATTAAAGCAAAATTTATACAATTATTAGAAAACATTGTTGTGTCGTGGCTCATAACATGTGACATCCAGTCGCCCGGATGTATAAAAGACAATGTGCGCTTAGCACGGGGAGTTGTCATTATCACGGACTTCGTGAAGTAACACCACGAGAGACTGTAAATATTGTATATACATCTTGGTTGTACCACTTTGGTAATAAAGTAGTTTATCTACATTTCACTGCGTATCTTTTCATTCCACGATACAACACATATACCTTTAACTGCACAATATTTTTATTTAGATAAATCACGCACACAGCGCACTCCACTCAAAACAAATTATAAATCAAACACAAACATACCAGAGTATTGGCCATTGTCGACACGGCTCTTGCTTGTCATAGGTGTCTACGTTCATGTGCTTCCCTTATATACGCTATAAGAGAAGCCGGACATATAGAAAGAAGCAATTGACAAGCGCGCGCTTACCACAGAGGCTACGAGAGAGCATAACTGACTGCCCGTCCAACTATTAAGGCTGTTAAAACGACCTTATGTAAGCACAGAAAGAAAACGCACCCAGCATCCAACGCAACAAACCCAATCAGATAGCTCCCAAGCAGTTAGCCGTATTAAGTATATTCTCTTTTACATTCTCATTTTTCTTCTCTGATACAGGACACATGAACGCTACACTATACGACTTATCAGAGACATTTTCATATTTCGTATATTGAATTAAATCGGAGTATAGTATGTTGACTACACGCCATTGTGATCTACAGCTTAAATCTAGACAGGCTTGTGATCTACATTAAAAAAAGTGTTATAAATTTAGAATTATGATTAGAAAAGTTCCGAGAAAAATGTGTAGTTTTACACAAAGGCAAGCGGTAATCTTCAAAGAAGGCGACTTTAATTGAAATCTGAACTAGTCATATGCCCTCCAAGTAAGCTGACCTCTGCATGACCCTTTGAATATTTCTGAAATGTAGATGCCACCCTTCTTTTTTTTTTACTGGTGGGTAGGCGGTAATCTTCAAAGGCGGCGGCTTTAATTAGAATTTGAACTTGGCAAACAGAGATGGGGGTCTGCACCTTAGTACTAAGCTTGATCATCTTTCCAAACTAGTGTCTAAATTGTTTCTTTACTCCAACCAACGTCCACCCGAGATCAGTCGTACCATGTTCATTTAGGAACATTTTTGTACCTCTGCAAAAATATTGAAATTCGTTGTTACATAACTCCGTCTCTGGTATCTAAGATAATATCAAAGCTAGACCCCCATAAGGCGAGCGGAGGTGATGGAATCCAGGCCGTTGTCCTGAAGATATGTGCCCGTGAACTCTACTCTGTTCTCTCTAAACTCTATAAATACTGCCTTTCTGCTTCCTATTTTCCTGCCTGCTGGAAGTCCTCTTCTCTGGTTCCTGTGTTTAAGAACTCAGGGGAACCCTCGGACTCATCCAATTATCGCCCTATCAGCCTCCTACCAATTTTCGGAAAAGTGTTCGAGGCTATTATCAATGCTGAGATAGTTCAACATCTTACTGCCCATAAACTGTTCTCAGACAGACAGTATGGATTCCGCTTTGCCAGGTCTACTGCCGATATGCTAACGACCATCACGGAGTGCATATACCAGGCCCCCCATAAGTCCGGCGAGGCTCGTGCTGTTGCCCTGGATATCGCCAAGGCTCTTGATAGGGCTTGGCACGCTGGCCTTCTGCGCATACTTCAGGGCTATGGTATCACTGGACGCTTGCTTGATCTAATCCAAGGTTTTCAATCTAACCGCATAATGAATGTCGTCTTGAATGGGCATGCCTCCACATACGACCGCACGAACGCTGGTGTTCCCCAGGGCTCTATCCTAGGCCCGAGGCTCTTTCTAATCTTCATAAATGATCTACCAGACGTATTCAAATCCCAAGTAGGCATCTACGCAGATGACGCCATCATTTACTCCCGCATCAGTTTCAAAGTTGGCGAGGCGGACAAACACAACCTCGCTGCTGATCTTGAGAAGGACCTCCACTCAGTGGTGGACTGGGGTAAGATGTGGTTGGTAAATTTTTTCATGCTTCTAAAACGAAACTCCTGTCAACCATCATAAGCAATCTCTCCTGCCACCCACAAGCATGGACCAAGCAAGTCTCCCTGAAAGCAATACACTGCGCCTCCTCGGCCTTACCATATCTTCCAATATCAATTGGAATCACTCCATTAAATCAATAGCTAAATCCACTGCTAGGAAGGTTGGGTCACTGTGTCGGGTCAGGAAGTTTTTTTCAACCTGAATCCATCTTGCAAATATACAAATCAACCATCCGACCGTGCATGGAATACTGTTGTCATATCAGGTCAGGCGCCCCTGCTGTTCGTCTCAGTGTTATCGACAGGCTCCAAACGAGAATCTGTAATGTGATTAGTCCCGACCTGGCAGCACGACTCCAACCACTTTCTCATCGGTGGAACGTGGCTCCCCCTCTGTCTCTTCTATAAATATTTTCATGGCTTCTGCTCTGACGAACTTAGGTCACTGGTGCCCTTCCACAAGAATTTACTCGGGCAACCAGACTAGCAACAAGGTCTCACCCTTTTACAGTTAGATCAAATAATTCAGGCAACGATTCTACTCCATCAGCTTCTTTTCTCGCGCATCCAGCCTGTGGAACTCCCTTCCATATACTTGCTTTCCTGACGGCTACAACATCCAGGAATTTAAATGCAAAGTCAATTCCCATGTCTTACCTACTTAACTCCAGCCCTTTCTACATCAACCCGTGTATCTTGTTCTTTTCCTTTCTCTACCTTTGCAACTGTCTTCACTTCTGTGTTTATATCCTTCGCTTGCCCTTTCTCCTTCACCCCCTGTAACTGGTTCGTTTTTGTCTTTACTCTCCTCCTGCCTAAAACTTTAACTCTCTTATGTAGCCCCCTGCACATCAGTGGCGATACCGCCTTGTTTGGGGTGAAATGATTAAAAAAAATATTTTTCTAAATAATTCGTACAAAACTTATTGGTTTGAAATTATTATTTTTTGATTAATTTTTAATAAAGTATTTGGTGCCGACTGATTTGGAAATAACATTATCCGAGATAATACAGTTGCAACAAAAGGAAATTAAATTGCTGTTCTTTTTATAAAAACAAAACTTCCTGCTTTCAGAGAATTAGTTTACTAGGAAAAATGTCTGCTGAAATCGTTATTCTCCAAGAATATATTCCAAGGAATGCGAATTTAATCTTGCAGACGTACAGACAACAACCCTTGCCAATACGGAAGCAAATAATTATTGCCGGCATTTTATGAGAAAGAATTTATACTTATGGAAATACTAGCAGTATAGCCCGGCGTTGCTCGGGTGTAACGAAAGCATTAAAACTAATCCATGGTCCTGGAGCTTAGACCCTTTGGACGTTGGCACGATGGACTAAAAAGCAATAGCTGTTTCCAGTTAAAGTGAAACCGTAGACTGAAAGAAAAATGAATGGATGTAAGTCAAATTTTGATTTCCCGGTATCGATATCAAATAAGTTTTTTTCGTCGTAAACTGAATTTCGAAGGCTAAATAAGTCTTCTGAGTAAATGGTATCATGGCTGAGACTAAGAACTATAATTGTACCTACTTAGAACTAAATCCGAAGCAAAAATTAAAATAAAAAGGCTGAAAAATACAGACATACAGACAGATAAACAGACAAACACACAATCATCTTGTCTTTTATATATATATATATATATATATATATATATATATATATTATCAATTTTCTGCACTATTGTAAGAACTGGAACCTTGAAACTTTCTGAATATCGTTTCTTATGTCTTTGTCTATGCGTGTATGAAATTTGATTAAAATCGGACTACTCCTTCTATAACCCGATTTTTTTGATTATCGATTTTCGATATTTATCGGGGGTACCTCGACACAAAACCTAGCTAAGAACACTCGCAGCCGCTTATAGTACAAGTGTGTAAGTTTTCAAGAAAATCAGTTCAGCCGTTTGGGAGTCTATAGGTAACGGACAGACAGACACACACACACACACACACACACACACACACACACACACACACACACACACAGTTCCATTTATAAATAACTTTAGATCCCGGATCTCGATAGTGGTGTAATGGTCAGCAATCTTATCTTGCTAGAACCAATTACGACTAAGTAGTGAGTTCGATCCTCACTGGATGCCCCATACTTTAGGCTTTGTACCACATCTATGCTGCGCTTATGTTATCCATAAAAACACGTTTTCTTAACTAAAATTTCTCGAATGCCCGAGCCAATAGAAACAATGCACGCCGTTTAATTTGATAAAAATTGGACGTCTATTTCTAACACGAAGTGTCCATTATAATAACGTTTGAAGTAATAAAAATGTCAGATTAAAAATATATCCATTATTTCTTTAGAAATTGCTTAGTTCACGTGTCGGTTACGAAACTGAACAGAAAAAAATAATATGGCTGAAGATGCTTTTCTTAAAAAGGGTAAAAAGAGCTTTGTTTGCTGTGACGTTCTTTGTGGCCGAGAGGTCAAGTACACCGGATCAAACAGAGGGTGACTCCCGGAGTGCACATTTTCATTACTAAGATTTTTCGAATGCACAGATCGATAGACGTAAAACACACTGTTTAATAAATAAGAATGGGACTTCTATTTCAAATACGAAGTGTCCACTATAGTAATATTTGAAGGAATAAAAGCATATTAAAAATAAATTCTTTAGATTATATATCTGTATATATAATCTAAAGAATTTATTTTTAATATGCTTTTATTCCTTCAAATATTACTATAGTGGACACTGTTACAAAATAAATTTAATATTTAGTATAATAATCTTTTGCTTTGGTCACAGCCTTCATTCTGTCAGGCATTGACATCACAAGCTTCTTCAATGTATCTAATGGTATCTCCTGCCAAGCAGCTTGTATTTGTTCCCAAAGTGTGTCTTGCGAAGTAACATTAGATTTATCAATTCAAGAGGGGGAATAAAAAAAAAGTCAGTCATATCTAAGGATAATAGAATAATGAGTAGTTTCAAAATAACTTGCTTAATAGAAAATAGGAAAAAAATTAAACATAACTTCTTTTTAATACATTTCTTGTACTCCTAGTTTTAAATAATCAATATTTATTAGCAATTTACTTGGCTTTTCACACTGTATTTGAATTTCAGTGAGGTTTTTAAGAAAATCACCCCTGTCCTAATACTTTTGCACACTGCCGGTAGTGTGCAAAAATGTTAGGACAGGGGTGATTTTAAACTTTATTTTGATGACTCATAAAAAATTAAAATAGTTCTTGTCCTAATACTTTTGCACAGTAATGTATATATATAGTTATCCGCAGACAGATCTGCTCCGCCGCATCACAGCTCACCAGTACGGCTAGACAGCCGACCGCCTTTCACCAAGGACCGAAACCCGACCGAACTGGCGTCAGCCGGCGACTCCACCCCCGAGCCACGGGCGCTCGGTAGAAGGAAGCAGACCTTTTAGCATATATATTAACATTATACATGCCCAATAGCTGAGAGTGTTCTGATTCATTGCTGAATGAACGATGCGTAGATGCCAGAGTAGCTACTGTTTTTCAAAGTCTACCATTTCTCCAGAGTACTCAATCAGGGTGTGAGAGCGTAAATAGTCATCCGAAGACAGATCTGCCCCGCCGCATCACAGCTCACCAGTACGGCCAGACAGCCGGCGACTCCACCCCCGAGCCACGGGCGCTCGATATATATATATATAGTGTTTGTTTGTCTACACATAAATTACTCCAAATTTTATGTAGACAACTGAATACGTTTTCTGAAGGTTAATATTTAGTCAAATATCAAAACCTAAAAAGAAAAATCACTGTTCTATTAATATTTAGCCTCTATATCAGTAATTCCCAAAATGTACGCATGCCTCATAGGTGCTGCAGTAGGCGGTATCAGGTGAGGCGGAAAGATTGAGAAACAGTTTTAAAAGATTCATGTACAAAAAATAAGTATAATTTTAGAATATAAAATTATCATGGATTGGCATTATTTTCTGTCTCTTTTGTATCATGTCGAGAATCTCATTTGTGACCCATTCGTTTTTTTTTCTTTTTCGTCCATCTTCCTTTAGGATGATGGCGTTTGCTGATGTCACTAATTATTATGGATTACTTGTAATTGCATGCACGAGTCCCAGTATAAATAGTTATAAATAATTATTGACCGGTTTTATCATTGTGATATTTTTGCATTATATCAAGTATTAAAAATATAGAAACTAGGGTCTGTAAATTGGAGGAGAGAGTTATCAATGATAATGTTCTGATTTGAATCTGCAGTTATCTCCCTTTAACCCTCACTGCTTTTTTAATTCATATGCCAAAAATAAGTATGATTTCAAAATTTATAATATTATTATGGATTTCTTGTCCCAATATAGTTATAAATAAACAATTATTGACAGATCTTATCATTGTGATATTTTTTAATTATATCAAGTATTAAGAATATAGAAACTAGAGTCTTCAAATTGGAGGAGAGAGTTATCAGTGATAATGTTCTGACTTCGAATTCACGGTTATCTCGCTTCAATCCGCTCTTTGTTTACTAAATTATAAATGTACTTTTTATCACATAAAATTTGTGAGAAGCGAGCAAATTTTCAGTCCGAAAATGTGGCCCAGAGAAAAATAATTAGGAAACAGTGGTCTATATTACACACTAAATATATTTTATATATCTTACATGTGATATTATAGCCGATACATGTTTAAGTAGACGCCTGCTTTTTTTTTTAATGTTAATTACATCTACCGGTCTGTGATTTCGAGAGTCTTAACCAAAAAATGATTGAATTATAATTAAACTAATTCAAAATGATATCTTAAACCTTAATTTTGCGTCATTTAGAGAATCATTTTTCAAAATCTTACATCATTATTAAAATTTTAGCAGTTAAGGTAATAACTTCTCCAGTTGTCAACCGTTAAAATTTGGCAACTTAGTCTTTCACATCAAAATCTATCTAAGTGCCGACTGCAGAGGCGATCACCTCCCTGTTATATGTAGACTAAGAGTGAAACTACGGAAACCGAAGAAGCCTAACGCAGCACCCGGTTTGCAATACAACAGACTCCTGAACGACCCGAATCGGGAGAAAAGATATATGGGCATTGTGAAAAGAAGATATAATGGACAGAATGTAAACTTGAAATGGGACAAACTAAGAGAAGCTTTAGTGACATCAGCAAACGCCATCATCCTAAAGGAAGATGGACGAAAAAGAAAGAAAAAACGAATGGGTCACAAATGAGATTCTCGACATGATGCAAAAGAGACAGAAAACAATGCCAGGCGATGGAACGGAATACAGAAAACTACACAAGGTGCCCTCCTACAAGGAATGGACTCTTCCTCTTGTTATATGTGAGTTCCGGAGAGCAGCTAACGAAAGCAGTTACCGAAGACAGTTAAGAGCTGTTAACAAAGGTAGTTCACGAGAGCAGTTAACAAAAGCAGTTAACGGCAGTTGACGACAATTACTAGTCAGGCAATAAGAAACGTAATAATACCTTCAGACTTACTTATTAACACTTTCTTTGAATATCTTGTTTCTTGTTATACTAATACACTGTTTGAACCTACCTTCTTGTTCCGTGTCTTACTTCCGGCTCAAACCGGTCACTACAACTTGCGGTGAAGATTCGCCACAACCCCACAACAAATTGGTGACGAAGGTTTACAACAGGAAATAAGGAACAAATGACAGACAGGCTAAAGAAGAATCGCTTAACAAAATATGTGCAGAAATAGAGAGATTGAGTACCACAAATCAAAAAGATATGCATAAAAAATAAGAGAACTAACAGGACAAAAACATGCACATCAAGAGGTTGCATAAAATCCAAGGACAGAGCGCTCATATTAGATAAAATTACTTTAACGATGGAACGAATATATCAGAGATCTCTTTGATGACGAAAAAGAACAATCGGCAATGCACTTAAATAACGAGAAATATTAAAAACCGAAGGGGAAACTGTACAGGTCAAATTTAAAAGAAAAAAAGCGAGAGGGTCAGACGGAATTGTAATAAAGATGCTGGCATCGTTAGACAGGTTCAGCATGGACAAGATTACAGAAATAAAAAATGAAATCTACAAACGCATTGACATACCGAAGACCTAAGCAAATATATTTTCATAGCACTGTCTCAGAAAACAGGCGCAAACGAATGTGAACTCCCCCGAACAATCAACCTAATGAGCCACATAACAAAATTCATTGTCCGAATTCTGATGAACCGAGTTCGCAGTCAGCACAATCAGGCAAGAGATAGAACAATAACAATGCGGGTTCGTTAAAAACACCAGAACAAGGAATGTGATATTTATACCCATAATCTTATCAGAAACAGCAATACAAATAAAAAAAGACGTGTACCGGTGCTTTATAGACTAGGCGTTCGACAAAATACGATATAAAGTTCTGTTCGAGTTGCTCAACAACCTTGACATATTCGGGAAAGACATTAGAATTATCAAGAACCGATACTGGCAGCAAACCACCAGCATACGGACAGAAAATGAGTTCAGCAGATATATAAAATAAAAGAGGTGTATGGCAAAGATGGTGTCTTTATCACCGGATTTATTCAACCTGTACAGCGAGGCAGGATGTGCGTTGTGGTGCAGTGGATATCGGCTCGGAACGAGAAATCGGGGAGCCGAGTTCGAATTCCAGTTGAATTCATTGCATTCACTTACGCGCAAATACCCTTGGGAAAGATAATAATCCGTCTCTTCCTTCCAGTTATGGGTTAAAAAAAACAGGGCAGATTGGGTTCTATAGCTTTGGTCGGCAACCAGTCTACTGCAGAAAGCAATGGCAACCTACTGCGGGATAATCTTCTGCCCAGTCTTTCGAGACATGATCGCCCAAGCGTGTTTTACGTATGGCACTTGACTGACTGATACAGCGAGGCAATTCTGAAAGAACTAGAAATCCTACCAGGATTCATTATTGGCGACCACAATCTTAACAATGTAAGATATTCAGCTGACAAAGTGCTGATAGCAGACACGGAAAATCCACATAATGTAACGAAAGAGGATAAGAAGAAAGACTTAAGCATAAACTACAAGAAGACAGAATACATGGTTATCAGCAAAAAGAGGAACCCAAAATGTAAATTACAGGTCGGGGATACTAAGATCAAGCAGGTACAGAAATTTAAATACTTGGGGAGTGATATAGCAGAGAACGGAAAGTACAACATTGAGATCCGAAGATATATTTGGATGGCCAAAGACCCATTCCAAAAGCTAAGCAAGGTATTAAAAGAGAGAAAAATTTCGTTGGAAACAAAGAAAAGTACTGAACTGTTACGCGATATTGTCCTTTTGTATGGCAGTGTGTTGTGGAGTAGTTTTTCGCACTGAAGGTTATCATCGTGCTATGTCGGTTGCTAATCGACTTAACGCACCCAAAATGTTAGGAACTTAGTAATCTTCCACTGTAAGATGACTCCTTAGTATTCGGCTAACTGCCGACTAATATCAACTGCCTAATAGCTCTACTGAACTCCAATAGAACTCTAAGGAACTCTCTAGAACTTCTAAGAACTCCTATGAACTTCCCAAGAACTTCTCGAGTTAACTTCCTGTTAACTATTATTAATATAGAAGGGAGAGTCCATTATCTGAGGAATAGGTGTGTTTCACCATAAAACAGTGAATGCTGGACAATCCCCTCACAAATAAAGAACAGACTCGAAACAACAAAAAAGTGGTGCTACAGAAGGGTGTTGAGGATAGCATGGACTGAACATGTGAGAAACGACGATGTTTGGAGAAAATTGAAACAAAAAGGAAGCTTATACTTAATATCAAGAAAAGACATGAAATTTATGTTCTTTCAAGTCGTAACAGCTGATATTAAGATGATTGTGAAAGCAATGAGCTTTTTATTCATTTCTAAATGAAAAGATCTCTACAAAAATGACTTTAATTCACTCCGATGTCAGTCACTTTGTGGGCACCTCGAGCTGGCGTAATGGCTACCAAGCTTGTCTCGCTAGAAACCTTACAATTGAGTAGTGAGGTCTATCCTCACTGGGTGTCCTATAATTTCGGCCTTGTGCCACATCTAAGCTGCGCTTCGAAAATTACCATGTCAGTCACTTTGTTACGAAACTGACAAATGATTTGGATGTTACCATGATAATGATTCTTCGTTTTGAGTGTACTCATAACGAGCGAAATTTTAACATCAATGTCATTACAGCCGAAACGAATTACCCACCGCCTAACTGTGCTTACCCACCGCCTAACTGTGCTGTCTGGACTTTTTAAGCTTTCCGCAAGCGCTGAACACTGTTAATAGGTGCTGTATTTTCCGCATTGAAGAAATTCTGACACAACACGTGTGCCTTTTTATGACAGATGTCATTTTACCCACCGCTCAGTTACTATCTGTAACATAGTAAAATAATGAAGGGTTGCTGGCAAGAATGTTCAACCTATTCTGACATGACATCAACATTCACCGCTGACGTTGTGCGCTAACATAATAAAATAGGAATAATTACTTTCGGAGCAACCCTCGTGTATATGTTGGGAGGAACAGGTGGTGTAATAAATAGGGTCTCGGAATGAGTAATCAGAGGGATGTGTTCGAATTCCAGTCGAGTTCGTTACATTAATTTACGCGTAACTACCCTTGGGAAAGCCATGAATCCATATCCTCCAGCTCGGTTAAATTAGGACTTACTATAAAAAGAATCATTGTTATCCCCAAAATTATTATTAATGTAATATTCGCTCGCTAAATGAAAATTATTATTCTTACAATCCAAAATATACTTTGGTTTTAAATCTATATATAAAAAAAGATGTTTGTGTACCATCACTGATTTCTATTAACATACACTTCTACATTTTTCATTCGATTTGTTGCAAAACTTACACACTCCTTGCAAATTTATTATTCTACACAACAAAGAAAAAGAAATTGTGCGTGACCCTCAGTTTAATCTTTGTTTTAAATTCTTATTTTCAAGTATTTTTTTTGTTAAATTCAACACAGTAACTTTTACATGGAGAAAAACTCTTTAAAAAAATACAAGAGTTATCTCTCATATTTAATGTCTGCAAATGCGGGTCGTATAAAAATGGGAATTCTTACTCTTCCCATCCTGTGCAACGCCGAGTACTTAGTGCTAGTAAACCATAAAGGGTTGATAAGCCGAAAAAATAAATCGATGAATCAAAATAGATATGCGTGCGTGCGTGCGTGTTTTTGCTATGCATCCATCTTTTATAAAATGCTTCCTCACAGTGAATTCTCTTTGTATAAGACTTTTTACCAGGCTTTATTTTTGGCGCTGGATGTTGTATCATTTTCTTGAGCGTTTTACTTCTGGTTTTATTCGATGATTTTATTTTATTTTATTTTTTTTTTGTACGGTACATAAAATTAGGTTGCTTTTTTATTTTAAACTAGCTGTACCCGGCCACGCGTTGCTGTGGCTCAGTTTGGTTAAATTGAAAAAGTGATTTACTAAACCAACGAAATAAATGGGATATCGATAATTCGTTGAAAAACAAATGAATAGAAAACTTAAAAAAAAAAAAAGAAAAAAGGGAAGGGATTTCTGTTGTTTACGTCTGCCAAAATAGAAATAATAATAAAAAAGGGGGGGGCTTAGGCTTCAAAAAGATAAAACAAGAAATTTACTTACTAAAACAACGAAAGGGAAATTGTGCACTAAATTTGAGAATCGTGTATAATTATTTATATAGATCGTGTGTGTATAAGTTTCGTATTTGCTCACAGAAATTCTAGAATATATCATTTTGTTTACTTTAAATGTGGAGTTTTCCTATATTTTCTATGAAATAACAAAGCTGTCTGTAAAGGCGTCCATATTGAAAATGAAAGGTTTTTGCGTCGGCTTTCATCGGCCCTAATCGAGTTTGTAAAATATATATTTTTTTAATATTGTAATATTATTTTATATTACGTATATAAAAACACGCTTGTATTTGATTAAAATGCTATAGTAAAATTTCAAAACAATTGGTGCAGCCGTTTTCTAGATTAGCGGATAGTAACAAACGGACAAGTACATTTTTATTTATATAGATATTATTTTTCAATTTGAAATAATCAGACTTTTATTTCTATTTGTTTTTGTTTTTTTGAAGACATTTTTCTCGAATATCATTGACTTTTTATCCTCTGTTTTTACTTATTCATTATCATGACAGATTGTTGAAATGCTTTCGGCCCAACCGAGAAGGAATTAGAAAAAGAATTAAAAACATCTCGTATCTGGTCAGATTTTGAGAAGTTGGCCCGAGAATATTTCAGATCCCTTGTGTTAATTACTACTTCCCCAAATAATCCATTGTTTTTCAATAAAATGGCGCATTCAGTGGATACGTTCACCTATCGACTGGTTCACACTCCTCCCTGGTCTTTTGAACAGGAGTAGAGGTTTATCTCTTGTTTCCTGCTTATAATTGGGTTTAAAGTTCATTCTAATGTTTGTCCTTCCCTTTCTTTTTCAATAGCCCCTTGCGTCTTAGTAGATCCTTGCCTGGGTTGAATTAATTAAAATAAAAATACTCGTTATATTACATTTCTCTCTCCTTATTAAAACAATTGGCGGACCTGAAGGAGACTACCACCACTTTTAAATTTGTTGTTTTTATTTTTTATTTTTTTTACTTGTTTTCAGTGCAATCTTATCGATTACACCCTAAACTTTCCGATTGACAAAAGAAATTTGGAAAAAAATTCAATATTTAAACAATTTTAGGGGGGCTCAGTTTTTCATGCAACGTTATAGTAAATCGATCCTCTATTTGGAAACCACTCGACGGTACGACATTACCACCACCTGTAAGTTTTTTTATTATCATTTTTTTTTACTTGTTTCAGTGCAATCTTATCGATTAAACCCTAAACTTTCCGATTGACAAAAAAGAAAAAAAAAAGAAAAAAAGAAAAAGAAAATTGTAAAAATTTCAACATTTAAACAATTTTTTGGTGGGGGTCAGTTTTTCATACAACTTTATAGTAAATCAATCCTGTGCAATTAACTGTTTTGCTTCGCATATTCAACTACTGAATCCTTTGCAAATTTTTTGAATAAAGCCATTCTTGGTGTTTCCGAAGAAGATGCCATCTTAAGAACTGAAGAAAACTTGAAAAGACAAAAACAAGAGCAACAACTCGTCCCCCCCACCACCACAAAAAAACCAAAAAAAAAACACAAAACACAAAACGACCCCAACGCGAGTGGTTCCAAAATAGAGGATCGATTTACTATAACGTTGTATGAGAAACTGGGCACCCCTTAAAATTGTTTGAATATTGAAATTTTTCCAATTTTTTTTTTGATAATCGGAAACTTTATGTAATAATCGATAAGACAACACTGAAAAAAGTAAAAAATAGAAAAGAAAAGAAAAACAACAAATTTAGAGGTGGTGGTAGTCTCCTTCAAACAATTTAAACTGAAAGGAAGAAAATCCTGGTTGAGAAGAGAGAGAGAGATAGAGATTAAGAGAGATGAATGAATTACATGCAGTAGAAAGAAATCGCAAAAGTAAGGAGAAAAATAAAACAAAACAGATTGAAAAAGAGAATAAGGTCATTCTTTCTGTGAAAACACTTCCCAAGAGCCCCTTCTTTTGGCCGCTTTATAATTCATCCAACTTCCTTATAACAAAAACTTGTGTTTACAGCAGACGAATTAGTCATTTTCGACTCATGGCATTTTGCCTTCATTCTTTTTAGTGCAAGATGTTAGATTTAACAACCAAATCAACGTTTCTTTCTTTCTTTGTTTTCTCCTTTCGTTTTCCTTCTTCCACATTCTTTCTTTCTTCGAAATTCTTTTCTTTTTTTCTGCTTCTTTTTCATTTTCCTCATTTTTCTCTTAGTATACATTCTTTTCCTTTTACTCTTTCCAAATTCTTACTGTTTTCCTTTCTTTTTTCCACTTTCCTCTTTGTCATTCTTTTTTCTTCTCTTTTCTAATTATTTTCTTTCTTCCTTTTCTTTAAATCATTCTTTTTCTCTTCTTTTTCTCTTTTTACGTCTTTTTCATTTTCTTTTTTTTTCTCCCCTAACTCTCATACATGATTATCCCCTCTCTATTATTATTTCCAGTTTCCCTATTTTAATGTTTGATACAATCCTTGGTCAAGTTATTGCGGGGATATTTGTAGTTTTGGGCAAATATTTTGTCCCCATTGCATTATGTTGCGGGAATCAACAATTTTTGAATAGTAAATATTTACGGGGTAATACTTTTTTGGTACGCCGGTACGCCAAATTTCAGTCCGCCATTTTGGTACGCCAAAATTTGTTAGGTATCATGTGACGTATTCAATTTTTTTTTCTACAGGAAAAAAATGAATAAAATTTATTTTTACAAGTATGTTTGTACAATATACATTCATCTAGCGAATAGACATGAAATTAAATACAAAAACTACTATAATTATTTAAAAATTCCATCTTAATATGTCCATATTCCAGTATAATAAAAATGAAATGTCGTACTGGCGTACCGAAAAATATTTTTTTTAAAGAATAAAAACGAATAAAAATTATTTTTATGAGAATCTTTATTCATTTATCTAGCGAATAAACATAAAATTACACGTGAAAAACTACTTTAATTATTTTTAAATTCCATCTTAATATGTCCATATTCCAGTAAAATGAAGAAATGTTTGTTTATGTGTTTGGCGTTTCTAAAGAATAAAAACTAATAAAAATTATTTTTACGAGAATCTTTATACATATTATTAGATTTTTTCTTTTTTTACAAATAACTTAGTATCAGTTTTCCAAGTAAATACTGCTAAAATTAAACGATGAAAGTAAAATAGTTTCAAGACACGTATGGGATACATATTTTTTTTCTATTAAAATAAGCAACAGGAAATCACAATAGAACATTCTAGAAAAATTGGATCAAAACGGCAGTAGAATTTAGATTACATTTTTATATTTCTCAACCAATCAGCTAAAAACTTAGAATAAGAACATTCTAGAAAAATAGGATCGGAAGTAAATTAACACAAAAATATTTAGGCCCCAAAACAAAATAGTAAAATAATAAATCTGATTGGTCCATAAATGTTTTCACACCCTAATGTTAGGAAGATTCGTTGATCCCCTATTAATGTATATAATACACACAGTTAGAAAAAAATGTCAGTCACCAAGCTAGCCATTAAGTCCGCATGCCACCGATACTTTGTCCGGCCAAGTCATTTCTTCCACGCCAAAGTTCATGACCTAGCTCCGAGGACCTTGAAAAGAAAAAACCGACGAACTTTCTTTCAGCAACGCGACACGCTGTCGCCACCTGAAATGAACTAAATGTAAGTAGGAAAGACTTATTTACGGACTCTGCTAATGTAAACTTATACACATCTTTGAACAAATTTAACTTCTTGCCAAGTTTTATTTCCCAAAAGGCAATTTTCGCATCATGTATATTATTTGTTTCCACGTACCATTTTAATTTTCACATAATAAATTGTTTGTTGTTTAATGTCCGTTGTGAATTATTCCTTTCACTTTGCGCGATTGTAAAACAGAGTGTTGTATTTGTGGGGGAAATAATCTAGAGAGCCAGACCCGTAAAATACGGAAGCACATACAACCCAGCAAATACCAAATCCCCCACACACGGGATCAGAGGTGAAGTTTTTAAAATATTTATCAAAAAAAGTTACTTGCGTATTTCTCATCGAATTACTTAAAAAATCAAAATCACAACACACAAACAAACATTTCTTCATATTTATTATGGAATTTAAAGATAATTTAAGTAGTTTTTCATATGTGATTTTATGTTTATTCGCTAGATAAATGAATGAAGATTCTCATAAAAATAATTTTTATTCGTTTTTATTCTTTAGAAAAAATATTTTTTCGGTACGCCAGAACGACCTTTTTCATTTTTATACCGGAATATGGACATAAGATGGAATTTAAAAATAATTAAAGTGGTTTTTCATATATAATATTATGTTTATTCGCTAGATAAATGAATAAGGATTCTCATAAAAAATAATTTTTATTCGTTTTTATTCTTTAGAAAAAATACTTTTTCGGTACGCCAGAACGACATTTCATTTTTATTATACTGGAATATGGACATATTAAGATGGAATTTAAAAATAATTAAAGTAGTTTTTCATGTGTAATTTTATGTTTATTCGCTAGATAAATAAATAAAGATTCTCATAAAAATAATTTTTATTCGTTTTTATTCTTTAGGAAAAATATTTTTTCGGTACGCCAGAACGAGATTTCATTTTTATTATACTGGAATATGGACATATTAAGAAGGAATTTAAAAATAATTACAGTTGTTTTGTATTTAATTTCATGTCTATTCGCTAGATGAATGTATATTGTACAAACATACTTGTAAAAATAAATTTTATTTATTTTTTTCCTGTAGAAAAAAAAAATTTGGATACGTCACATGATACCTAACAAATTTTGGCGTACTGAAATTTGGCGTACCGGCGTACCGGCGTACCAAAAAAGTATTACCGATATTTACGGGCTCCTGGAAAATCTATCCAGCAAACAATGTGAGTATAAGTAAAAAATGAGTAACACAAACAATCTAAAACAAACGCCAATGCATGTATTTACAAAAGGAATTTTTATAAGAAAGTCCCTCTGTGTGTGTGTGTGTGTGTGTGTGTGTGTGCGTGTGCGTGTGCGTGTGCGTGTGCGTGTGCGTGAGGGAGATAGAGAGAGAGAGAGAACAAAAGTCAAGAGAAACCCATGAAATGAACGAACTCAGCGGAGACAATTTCTTTCCTACGTGCTACTACACCTTATAACCAGAAGCTGTAATAAGGAAAAAGGCTATAGAGAAAAAATCACGCATTTTATAGGCTTAAAGAGCGCCTCCTAGAGACGGTTTTTTAACAAAGTCAAGTGCGATAACCGACAAAGTTTTTTTCGTGAAAACTGGGCTAAAAGAAGTTATTTCATGGAAATTTATTGAGCATATTTTTGTTAGATTTTTATTTAATCATTTCACTCTAAACAAGGCGGGACCGCCACTATTGCGCAGGGGGTTACAGTGAGAGAAAGAAGAAAAAATACTGCCTACAGGAGGTGTTGAAGAAAGAATATATGATGGATGGAATTTAAGGGGATAGAAAATGGCGATTGACGTTGCATTTTAACTGTTGGAGGTTGTAGCTATTAGAAAAGCAAGTAAACGGAAGGGAGTTCCACAAGCTGGAAGTGCAAGAAACGAGTAGAATAGGCGGTTACATTTAACTATCTCAATGGTAAAAGGGTGGGACCTAGATGCCAATTTATTAGCACACTTAAATTCACGTGGACAAAGCAAGGAAAAAATACTCGTCAGAACAGTTGCTATGAAAATATTTTGTAAAAAAGACAGAGAAAAGTCACTTAACGTCGATGAGAGAGTGACTGAAGACAGGATGCCAAGTCAGGATCGATTACATTGTTGATTCTTCTTTGGATTTTGTCCAGAACCTCGAGATGAATAGCAGAAGCACCCGATCAGTTTCTTTGGAGTCCACCCTTGTATGCATATGGAACATCAAAGTCAATAACATGACACTTGCTATTTTACTAATATGTAATGTTACGAGGATGCATTTATATAAAAACTAGATAGGGCACCTTAACAGATTTAAATAAGTAAGATGCTTCAAATGAACAGCCGTCCTGGGTATGACAATAAACTACATCTGCAGCAAGGCTTCTGATCGGGAGGTTTTGAAGAGCGTAAAACCATCTCTTAGTTGCTGTTTTTCTCAGATCCACCCAGACCTGGGGTGGTAGCACTGGTTACGGTTCTAGCTATACTGAACTTCTAAACTGGGTGAAATAATTATGAAAATATAAAAATATATTTTTATAGTAAGAATACCAGCAATAAATTTTTATAGTTAGAAACATAAATAAATAAAACACCAGCAATACTTTACTGGGAAAAGAAGAGAAAAATTACCAGCAATGTAATTTATGGAAAAAAATACCAAAGCCCTCAAGAAAATTAAATGACCCATAAGGAGTTGATATATCGTTAAATAAACCAAAGCAAGCCAAATGAAAAGTTTCAAAATTGACAAGATTTTTCATTTCACTGAAGCAGACGATAAACGTTATTGCCTCCTATCTATTCCTATTCTTTTCTTTCCTTCTTGTTATGTATGTGGTAAATACGGAATTAAAAGTAATTCTATTCTCTTCACTTTTTACAAACATTCGGAATACAGTGTGAAATTCTAATTTTGACCAATAGCAAAAAAGATTGATCCCGTACTGAAAAAAAAAAAAGACAAAACCAAATTTCGCGATCTTATGTTAAATTAATTTTCTAACCAATGTAAGGATGCGATTTGCAAAACTGAAAGAAACGTTAACAAGCCTATGTGAAAAAGTAAATCGCTGTAAAAGAAAAAGAAAAAAGAAAGTCGAATCAGTCAGTCCGATGGAAGCAGAAATTAGAGACAACACCGCCAACATGTGACAAAAGAAATTTTAATCTGCTGGCACGGACATAAGGTCCCGATACACATTGGTTCTCCTCCATCTCGGGCGCTAATTTCTTTTACCACTTCTTTGAACTCACCATTCATGCTGTCAACAAAGAGGACGACGACAACAACAAGATGATACTTCAACTGACTCCTAAACATTAACATCACAATAAGTACCATTTTCCTTTATTGCTCTACCTTCCTTTTCATTTTTTGGCAGGGTAAAAAGAAAAAAAAAAGAAAAGAAACACAGACGTCATTGCTTACTATCCTGTTAATTCTGCATACTCACATTCTGCTACTTACGATTAGAACCCTGGATTCACTTAGCTACATACTACATTTTCATTTTCTTTTAAATATTTAACTCTTACAAATTGATGTTATTCTATTATGTTAATAAAATTCTACTTTAACAAACAAACGAAATACTTTTATTCTTTCAACCTTCAACCTTCTGATGATATTTGATGATTCTGATAAATTTTAAGTTGTAGGGAGTGACGGCTATGTTTGTGAACTGGCCTTGTACCAGACATGGCTGACCGTTCTTACTTCATGCATGCTTTCTTCTCACTAAAACCAACTAGCTACTCTTGATAGGTCTTTTCCTTCTGTCTTTCATCGCAATAAAAACGGAATGGCCCATTATTTATCTAAACTTATTTATAAATGGAACTTTGTGTGTGTGTGTGTGTGTGTGTGTGTGTGTGTGTGTGTGTGTGTGTGTGTGTGTGTGTGTCTGTGTGTCCGTTGCCTATAAACTCCGAAACGGCTGAACCGATTTTTTTGAAAGTTTATACAGTTGTACTATAAACGTCTGCGAGTGTTCTTAGCTAGGTTTTGTGCCGAGGCATCCCCGATAAATATCGAAAATCGATAATCGAAAAAATCGGGTTATAGAAGGAGTGGTCCGATTTTAATCAAATTTCATACACGCATAGACAAAGACATAAGAAAGATATTCAGAAGTTTCAAGGTTGCAGTTCTTACAATAGTGCAGAAAATTGATAATACATATAAAAGGCAAGATGTTTTTTGTGTATGTCTGTTTATCTGCCAGTATGTCTGTATTTTTTCAGTCCTTTTTATTTTAGTTTTTGCTTCGGGTTTGGCTCTAAGTAGGTATAATTGTAGTTTTTAGTCTCAGCCATGATGCCATTTACTCAGAAGACTTATTTAGCCTTCGAAATTCAGTTTACGACGAAAAAAACTTATTTGATATCGATACCGGGAAATCAAAATTTGACTTACATCCATTCATTTTTCTTTCAGTCTACGGTTTCACTTTAACTGGAAACAACTATTGCTTTTTAGTCTTTCGTGCCAACGTCCAAAGAGTCTGAGCTCCAGGACCATGGATTAGTTTTAAAGCTTTCATTACACCCGAGCAACGCCGGGCTATACTGCTTGTATTTTATAATCTAAAAATATTTTCTGGCTTTAAATAATCGGCAAAAGATTTATAAGCCCTAAAAATAAAATAAGATAAAATAAAATAAAAATGAAACATCTTTCATCATCTCCGTCAAATATTTACTAAATTTGACATAAGTTGCTTCCAGAACCGTGATTTCTTACTTGGAAACTCAGCTAAGTAGTGAGCATGTTCAGCGTTGCTTAAATTTGGTGATTGATTGAGAATGTGTGCGTTACTTGACAATCAGGCTAAAAAACATCCCTATCACAGAATTTATTTTTTATTTACTAAGTTTTCTTTATTCGGCACAAACTGCGTTAAGCAGCTGATGTTCCTCATCGGTCACCCGAAAAAGTCGTGACTATGTGGGTTGCTGTTTAACTTCAGTGATCAGATGAGAATCTGCGGTTTTAGTCTGATATGAGTGTAAACTATTTAAATAGTAATAGTGGTAGTACCGTGAAGAATTTAAATTATTAAACTGGCTAAGCGGAATGTGGCGCGAGTTTGTGAAACATTGCACCGCGATGAGTACCCTTCAATGAATCGAAGCCAAAGAACAAATATATATATATATATATATATATATATATATAGGAAAACAAATATTTTGTGTTAAATTAGTAAGTGCAAAGATCTTATAGAACAACCAGCCAGTAATCAACTAGAATAGAAGTTGAGTCCAACTGACCAAAAAACCACCATAGCAAATTGGTAGGTGGTTTAAATAACAACCTGAGAGATTCCATTCTGTTACAGACAAGTCTATTCTGTAAGAAGTGCTTGGCTGATAATTTCAGTGTGTACATTGAGATCCATAAATATTGAGCACATTGCCCACCATTTGTCTTTGGGCCACATAGGGACATGTATTCAGTTACAACCTTGTTTATTTTTGTCTGCCAACTGGACGCGAGTTGGACACATCAGTAAGGTGAGTCTCACACTCTTGAATGTTCACCTTCCTACAGAGATACAAAAGAAGACCACCATGTTGAAAGGTAAGTTATTTGACTTCTACAGTAAGAAGAACTGTTGCAAAGTTGAACGGGTTCCTGAGGGGATGCTTTCATGATCGCTATACTTTTAATCTCGAAGGTCAACCGTTATCTATCCTACATATTCTTATAATATGCAATCCTTACTCTCTTCCTATGCGCTTTTACAACGTCGTTATTCAGTAACCCTCTATCTTGAAATGGCGCTTGGGCCTTGTAGTAGATGAAAATAAAAGAAAAATAGTTTATGTTCCTGCTCGTTCGAATAACGTAATTATTGAAGTGGTGAACCGAGTTCAAATTCTGGCCCATCCTCTGGTTTTCACTTACAAACAAATTAATCACTTGTCTCTCCAATTATGGGTTAAATAGTAGACCAGACTGGTCTCCTTAGTAGCCACATTAAGAGAAGGAGTACACTGAATTCACAATCGTAGAGACGGTAACGAGAAACCACACCCCTGTCTTTCATAAGAAACCATGGTAATTCATAGATAATAAAGAAAAGAAATCTGTGGAGAGCCATGATCACCCATGTTCTGAAAGAACATCGTATTACGGTTTCTAAGCAACCTGGAATATATATATATATATATCTTTTGAGACATGATTGCCCAAGCGTGTATCACGTATGGCACTTCAACAGACAGTAGCTGTCATCCACTGCCGCCTTGTTAACTGCCTTCGTTAACTGTTCCCCAGAAGTCACGCGGACAACTATATATAACAAGGGGAAGAGTCCATTCCTCGTAGGAGGGCACCATAACAAAGTGCCAACCAGTCTAGAAAGAAAACGAAGTTTAAAACCATGGAGAAAGCAACATGATCACTCATGTTCTGAAAGAACATCGTATTACGGTTTCTAAGCAACCTGGAATGTTTCAAGATAAGATGGTGACTGTCTTCTCGTTGTGGCATCTGGCCAGTTTGCAATTAATTAACACTGACGGTGAAGCTGATAAAGAAACTATATATATATATATATATATATATATATATATATATACACACTACACCATGAAAATAATAAACAAAGACTTTAAATTCCCGAATCTCTCTGTATCAAAAGCAACTACGGCGTGTTCCTTGATGAATTTCAACGTGACATCAAGAAACTAATTAAAGAACTAGAAAGCATTATTTTAAAAAAAAGCTTAGTAAAGTATTAAGAAACAGGAAAATTTCGTTAGAAACAAACAATAGAGTACTAGATTACTATGTGATGTCAATTCTTCAATATGGCAGTAAATGTTGGACAATATCATCAAAGACGAAGGAAAAACTTGTAACAACTGAAATGGAGTTCTATAGAAGGATGATGCGGATATCATGGACTGAGCATGTGAGCAATGGTGAGGTGTTGGAATGAATGGAAACGAAAAGGAAATTAAGATTGAGAATCAGGAAGAGTCAACTGGAGTTCCTGGGATATGCAATGAGGAAAGAAGCCTTGGAGAACCTGATACTAACAGGCCAGATAGAGGGAAAAGGAGACAGAGGAAAGCATCGAATAACATATTTAAAGGGCTTGAGCGGGTGGATGACAGAACGGGGGTTGCGAGATGTTACAAGAGAAAGCGTGCTAAGAGCTACCAGGGATAGGGAGACGTGGGAAGCCATGATCGCCTACGACCAGAAAGGACAAGGCACATAGAAGAAGAACAAAAAGAATATGTCTATCTTATTCAATGAAACATGCTAGAACTAAGATATTCTACCTCTCTCTCACACACATATATATGACAGTACTCTGCAAAAGTATTATGACAAGAACTATTTTATGTAATATACTGACAGAAAATAAACAATCTAATTAAAGTAATTTTATTTGATTTACTCAACAAATGTTTTAACAAGAAAAAATACTTGTTACAAAATAAATTTAATATTCAGTATAATAGCCTTTTGTTTTGATCACAGCCTTCATTCTCTCAGGCATTGACATCACAAGCTTCTTTAATGTATCTAATGGTATCTCCTGCCAAGCAGTTTGGATTTATTCCCAAAGTGTCTTGCGAAGTAACATTAGATTTATCAATTTTTTTGTCCAAAATATCCCATAGATGTTCAATAGGATTGAGATCAGGGCTTTGTGGGGACCAATTCAAATTCCGAAGCATTCCTTCCTCTTCCTTTTTAGTTAAATAATTCTTACAAAGGTTTGGCTTTTCACCCTGCATTTGAATTTCAGTGAGTTTTTAGGAAAATTACCCCTGTCCTAATACTTGTGCACACTACCAGTAGTGTGCAAAGTGTTAGGACAGGTGTGATTTTAAACTTTATTTGGATGCCTCATGAAAGATAAAATAGTTCTTGTCCTAATACTTTTGCACAGTACTATATATATATAATTATAATGTTATAATATCACTACAAAAGCAGGTATTTTACTTTGACACTACCTGTGTCTTATCAAGTGATGAGGTTTATTTCAAGTTGAGGAGTTTTAAAACGTTCAAAACTAACCAAACAAAACTCCTCAACTTGAAATAAACCTCATCACTTGATAAGACACAGGTATTGTCAAAACAAAATACATGCTTTTGTAGTGATTTTATAATATATTTATGTTAAAAATTCTAAAATCGCTCTACTTTGTATTGAGCACTTTTTTAAGAATAGTGCTTTTTGGATACAGAATTTTATTCCATCCATATCTACCCTATAATATATATATATATATATATATATATATATATATATATTGTATGTGTATTTTGGCAGCATTTTTTCATTAATGCAGGTTTCATTGAATAATATAGACAAGTTTTGTCTATTAATTTTGTGTAGGATCCGTTCGTACCGTCTGATATACTTGATGGTGATATCGTTGAAAGACAACAAAAAATCACAGTAATTGTTGATTTTTTTATCGGGTCTAAGCTTTCGGCTCACATATAATATTTATTCTTTCATAATGGCTAACGTGAGCCGAAAGCTTAGACCCGATAAAAAAATCAACAATTACTGTGATTTTTTGTTGTCTTTCAACGATATCACCATCAAGTATATCGACGGTACGAACGGATCCTACACAAAATTAATAGACAAAACTTGTCTATATTATTCAATGAAACCTGCAATAATATATATATATATATATATATATATTCAGTCCTGTTTCGCTGTATCACAGCTCATCAGTATAACTAGACATTCGATTGCTTCTAGCAGGGATTGAAACTCGACTGATTTGACATCAGTTAGAAATTCTACGCCTAAGCTGTCGGCGCACGACGGAGGAAAGCAGATTTTAACGTGTTATATACACAATGTAAACAAACACCAATTGCCAAAAGTGTTGAATTCATTACTGAAGAACGCAATACATATATGTAGAGAGAATGCCAGTTGAAAGAGAAAAAAAACTGTATGAATAATTTTCAGCGAACACATTTCTTTCAAAACGCATAACCCGGGGGCGCCTTGATCAGATAGATTCCATAATTACCTCCTGCACACATGCCTTGACCTTGTCGTCACAAGAAGTACTACCACCAAAAGTGATAACAGTTTCTGATTTGTTAACCTGATGACGCAACGCTACCTATCTATAACTGGAAGATTTTGCTTGTTCTTTATACAGAACCAAATTATTTCATGCATATTGTACATACCCTATACTTGGTACGCAGTGGAATGCACCTCTTTTTTTTAATATATAGATTTATTTTTAACAGCAGCAATTATCGTTTGAAACCGTTCAGTGTAAGGCTACAATTTTCTCTTTTATTATTACTGTTCAAAACGAAAAAATATTCATACACGTTGAAAAAGCAATGCAAGAAAATAACTTTCCCCAAAATATATTTTTTACTTTACAGAGAATTTCTTTATTGAGTACTTACCAAAAACCTATGAAATTGACTTATGTTCTACGCTAGTATTTTTTATAGTGATATTCACCCTGTACAAGGCTCCAGAGCCACTTGAGGCAGTGGAGTTACAAAGCAAGAGGCACAACTCCAAGCAAGTTTGTAATGCCACCAAGACACAAGGGGGCCACCAGAAATAAAAAAGAAGGAAAAGATTTATGAACAGAAAACCCAGTCCTAAACAGGAAACAAGGGATAAACTTCTACTCTTGCTCAAAAGACCGGGGAGGAGTGTGAACCGTACGATATGCAAATCTGTTTATAAATAGTAAATAAAATTCAGAGTTTTAGGCGGAAACGTTAGAATTATGGATTTTAGAAAGATCTAGAAACCCAATCCTGAACAGAAAATAAGAGATAAACCTCCTTTTCTTCTTCTTCTTCTTCTTTTATGTGCCCTGTCCTTTCAGGACGTAGGCGATCATGGCTTTCCACATCTCCCTATCTCTGGTAACTCTTAGCACGCTTTCTCCTGTTGCACCATGCAACCCTCGTTCCGTCATCCACCTGATCAGGTCCTTCAAATATGTTATCCACTGCTTTCCCCTGTTTCTTTTTCCCTCTATCTGGCCTGTTAGTATCAGGTCCTCCAAGCCCTCCTTCCTCATTGCATGTCACAGGAACTTCAGCTGTCTCTTCTTGATGCTCAGTATTAGTTTCCCTTTTGTCTCTGTCCTTTCCAAAACCTCATCATTGCTCACATGCTCAGTCCATAATATCCGCAGCATCCTTCTGCAGAACCACATTTCAGCTGCTTCAAGTTTTTCCTTCGAAGATATTGTCCAACATTCACTGCCATATTGAAGAACCGATATCACATAGCAATCCAGTACTCCCCGCTCAAAAGACAGGGTAGGCGTTTGAACCCGACAATCTACTCTTATTAAATTGCTCATGACCAGTCTGGCTGATAATAAAACTTGACGCATGGCTATAATGGCAGTCACAAATTTTCTGTTGAAAAATTGTGCGAAATAGACATTTCTTCTTAGTTGTAGATCTCATTTAATTTAGCTTAAATTAAGTGAGGCGAATCGTTTTACTTTCGTTTTAATCAGTCTTTATCTCTTACCCAACGTAGACGGTTACTTCAACTAGTATAATCCTTTGATACACTTCTTAATGCCATTGACCATTCGCATTTGAAACATCGCATAATCGCCGAAATTAAGCAATGTCAAACCTGGTTAGTACCTAGATGGGTGACCGCTTGGGAACACCAGGTGCCGTAAGCTTAAATGTGTGGATGGTGTAAGAGTATCAAGATTGATGGTGTAAGAGTATCAAGATTGATAATCGGAGAGCCGAGTTCCAATTCCAGTCTGGTTCATTATATTCACTTACGCGCAAATAAATAAAATTTAGTGCCATGAGAGACCATATAGGGAATAGTGCCACGGTTGGTACAATTGCTGGTGTTTCTTCAGCAAGTAAGTTTTTCTTTTCTGTGATTTTTGCAGGTATTTCTTATAGAAAAATCCCTAAAAAAACATTTCTACAAAGAAATGTTTTAGTGGCATAGGAATGACTTTTGAAGTTATTGTCGGTCGCTCCCATTCATCCGAGTCCCTGGAGGATGTGCGTTGTGGAGCAGTAGATATCCCCTCGGAACGACGTCGAAGAACCGAGTTCGAATTCCAGTTCAATTCGTTGCATTCACTTACGCGCAAATATTTTTTGGAAAGGTATTAATCCATCTCTTTTCTCCAGCTATGGGTTAAATAACAGGACAGATTGGGTTCTATAGCCTCGGTTGGCAACCAGTTTACTGCAGAAAATAATGGCAACCTACAGCAGGAAAAATCTTCTGCCCTATCAGTCATGTCTCTTTCGAGACATGATCGCCAAAGCGTGTATCACGTATGGCACTTAACGGAAGTGGTAAATACTCAATTGCCTCATGGGTAATAACTCGAGTTATTCATACTGTTGGTGACTTCCTATGTAAATGAGTCAATTCAGTACATGTGAGTGTTTTTTAGGACGATGTATATCTTATTTAAAACATGAAATATCTCCTGGTTGTGAGAGCTTCCTTTAGGGAGACGTTAAAACATTCGTCTATCTACAAGGACAAACTGAAGAGAAAAAAAAGCCGAACCTCGTTACCAATGTCCGAAAAAAGAAAAAAAGAGAAAGGATTTGCTGTAACATTTTATATGCTTCCGCGCGAGATTGTGATTGGTTGAGAAAGCCTACGTAATGTCTATATTAAACCACGGAACTAAGCGTGGCATGGTGATTTTATTTTCCGCTAAACTCCATAGAATAAACTTGCAGACCCACGCAGTCGTGTATTAATTGCTTAGATGATTCATCAGTAAGTCATGTTAGACTGAGCCAATATTTGTTTTTATCTTTTTTTTTTTTTTTTTTTTTTTTTTTTAGTACAACATTCAGGTCAGTATCACCTAAGTTTCACCATCTCACAAGAAATTTCTTTGTCTTGGAGAAACCGATATTTCGTAGAAATTTTGTCTTAGATCTTCGTACTATGTCAGTGAATCGGATACTAATTCAAGAGTACTTTTAGATTATGATGAAGACAGTGTGCAATCGGTTTGCTCTGAGAACCTTTACAAAAAGTTCCAGAGAAAAAAAATGCTATTTATATATGCAGCAAGGCTAAATAACATTTTAATTGAAAACAGACGATTTCTACGAGTCTATAAAGGCCCATGCAATTCGTATAAATACATATTACGTTGCAGTAGAAAATGTTGCCATTTTCCTTACCCAGAAGACTGGCCATTCTAGGATGAAGAATAGCAAGCTTTCATTCAAATTGTTTCTCATCCAGATTTAGTCTTAATAAAACAGCTAATAAAATGATGTACGTTGTGGTGCAGTGGACATCGACTCGGAACAACAAATTGGGGATCCGAGTTTGAATTCCAGTTGAATTCCTTGCATTCACTTACACACAGATACCCTTGGGAAAGGTATTAATTCGACTCTTCCCTCCGGTTATGTGTTAAATATAATGGAACCGATTGGGTTCTATAGCCTTGGCTGGCAACCAGTTTAACACAGAAAGCAATGGTAACCTACTGCCGGAAAATCTTCTTCCCAGTCATTCATGTGTCTCCGAGACATGATCGTCCAAAGCGTGTATCACGTATGGCACTTAGCCAACTGAATAAAGATACTTTTTTTCCTTACGTGTGTGTATATATATATATATATATATATATATATATATATATATATATAATAATAATAATAAAGAACAAACTATGGAATGTAATCTTAAACTAACATTCTTCACCTTTAGTAAAGCTTCTTCAGAGATATGCTCAAAAACAAGATTTTTATAATGTTTCAATTAAACAAAGAGACAGTATACTGAAATGTTGTTTGGGGTTTAATAATCTAGATTTTCTATACAACATTAACAACCTAACAAAGCAATTTCTAAAATGTAAATACCCAATAAAAATAATAAAAGAAGCACTAAATAAAACCATCCACATAAATCGTAACACACTTATCACAGACAAGAAAAGAAAAAACAACAACCGAATTCCCATGGTTTTTAACAACAATCAATATTCCCACACACTTATTCAAAATTTAAAAAATGATTACAGGAACCTCCAATCAAACAAAAAAATCAAAGACATTTTCGATAAACCGCCCATAAATGCAATGAAACAAACACCGAACCTATCAAATATCCTCACCTCTACCAAATATCTAAAAAATACAAACCTAACAGGGAATTACAAATGTAATAAATCTCGTTGTTTAGTTTGCAAACATTTAGTAAACGATGCAGTATTTTCTATACCCAACACCAACATCAAATTACACCTACCATGCCTCACCTGTGACAGCCAAAATATAATATATTTTCTCTTCTGTTCAATATGTCCAAATAGTGGATATATTGGTGAATCTGGAAACAGTTTTAGATTCCGTTTTAATAATCATAAACTAAGCATACGCCAAAACAACCCTTATTCCCCCATAGCTGAACACTTCAATCAACGAGGACACACATTAGAAAACTGCAACTGTTTATTGATAGATTCCGATTTTAGTTCCACATACTCACGCAGAAAGAAAGAGAAATACTGGATTTTAAAATTAAATACATACAGGCTAGGGTTAAATAAGGACTTAGGTATTTTGAATCTTTATAAATATTTCAATAGTTAAACATTTTTTAGTATACTTAAAAAAATTTCTTTAAAACAACATGTAAAAATATTATTACAGTTAGGTTTACGTTTAAAAATATTCAAAAAGCTCTATCGCTTTCTACATCACGTGATGTAAACATCTTGCGACAGACGCTTCTCACGACGAACGCTTCTAGCTTAAATTTTGAAATCATTTGTTTCTGATGAAAGGCCGAGGCTGGTCTGAAATATCAAATATATATATATATAATAAAAATAAATAGTCAAAAAATTACATTTTTAAACTTACAACTTATATATATATATATATATATATATATATATATATATATATGAAATTAATACATAATTTAACAGTTCATAAATTTTCTTATTAAAAATTACAAAAAAATAAAACAATCATTGCAAAAACTTATTAACACATCATTCAATAAATCCAGAGCCTAACTAATAAAACAACAACTTTCAGGCAAAATTCGACTTTATTCATCAACATAGTGTATTATCCTAGAAGGAGACTGATACCAACGCTTTTCTAATAATTCGATGCCTTTTTTAGCGAACGATTTGTCTTTGGCCTCAAAATACGCCTCAGCTTCCGATATCACCTCCTCATTGGAGCCAAATCTCTTTCCCGGGAGCATTCTTTTGAGGTCTGCAAACAGTCAGTAGTTTGTCCAGATATGGAGAATAGCGTGAATGTGCAAGCAATTCCAAGTGCAATTCATGTAATTTTGCCATCATTGCGATTGACCTGCGACACGGTGCGTTGTCTTGGTGAAAAATCACATTTTTCTTCATTTGTGACAGTCTTTTTGCGATTTCTTCCTTCAAACACACCAATAACGCTGTATAATATTTGCTTTTGAGGGTTGTTCCTTTCTCAAGGTATTCGATGGTGAAAGTACCTTGCGCATCGCAAAATACGGACGTTAAAACCTTGTCTACTGATGTTTACGTCGTTTGTCGCTTTGGACGTATTTCAGCTGCTGCTGTCCACTCAGCTGACTGCCGATTTGACGCCGGAGTGAAGTGATGGATCCATGTTTCATCCATTTTCACATATTTAGGCAAAAACTTCTTGTTGCCTTGAAACACTTGCAAACAACGCTCTAAATCGCCGACACGTTGTTGTTTTTGATAGACTGTGCGCAAACGCAGCACCCACTTTGAACACGGGTTTCTCATTGACAAATGTTCATGCAAAATGGTGAATACACTGCTTTCTGATATGTTCAATTCCTCTGCTATCTCACGCAACTTTTATTTACGATTGGCCAAAATGAGTTTTTGGTGTTTTCCAGGACAACTGCTAATTTTGGGCGACCTGAGCGTTCAGCATCATTTGTATCCGTACGACCACGTTTAAAGTCAGCATACTACCTCTTAACCGTTATTTCCGACGGAGCAGAGTCCAAATAACACTTATCAAGCCATTGCTTTGCTTGAACAGTATTTTTCTCATCAGAAAGCAACGCTTTATGAACAACGAAATACAGATTTTTCCATTGTTTTGAAAATTTGCAACAGTAGCTTCACTTAAATAACGGTAATTTATAAACTAATAATCCGATTAGGCCCAAATTTTGTCACGTGTCATTCGAAGGTTATTACTTCATAAAAATCATGTGAACTTTTTTTTATTAGTCGCACCATCTATATGTCAGGCGCGAGACTTATTGAGTGATGTGTTATTTCTCGAAAAAGTATTTATAAAAACAAAAATGTTTCTAATTAAATAAAGGCATAGTTTTACTACATTCTTCATTTTACGATTCAGAGCAGATTTTAGGTATGTGCGATACCCCACTTGACTTTACTATTTAAAAAAAACGTCGCTAGAGGATGCTTCTTAAGCCTAGAAATGGTGACCTCGTCGGAATTACCCTGAGAAAACACCAAAGTTGACAAACGAAACTCATAAATGCTGCCATGGTCCAAGTCACTCTAGCTGCTGATATTTAACTCTCCATGTAAAAGCAATGCTCAACTGGGCAGCACTGACTAAGCTACAAAGAGACCGCTTCATCTTACGGAGACACCGTCCACAGTAATAACTAAATCTTACCTATCTATTTTATTCACGTTACTACTATGCACGTATACCCATATTGCCTCTTTCACACAAACACACATGTAACCCAATTTTACCATTTTCATTTACGCACACAATACAGTTTATAATCTATCCAAGAACTCTAACAACCAAAAAATGGTATTACTCCTTCAATACATTCAACCAACTTTTGTTCTTGTTGTAAATAAAATTAATGTTATTTGTAAATACCACATTGACTTTTCTTACTGAATTTTATTCTTTCATGTGGAGTTATTTTAAACGGGCAATCCCGCAACAATATTTTGTTATTGTATCAAATTTGGACATTCCGAATTTTAACGTTTAACAAAAACCCGACTAGAAGGATTCTTACAGGTAAATGTTGTTTCCATGAGTTATGCTTTTAGCTAATAAAAATACAAAGGCCTTGAAATTTTAATTACTCAAAATTTCATAAAATTAAGTCATAGATGAAAAAGAAAAAGCTTTTACCGAGATTTTCTTTTGTGAATATATTCTGAAAAGTTCATTAAAATCCGACAATTATTTGATTTTTGAAAAAAAAATTCAAATTAATGTGTTTTTACCGCAAAAAAGACGCTAAATTTCCCATAATAATCTTTGCCTTACCCGTTGACGTAAGAAAAACGAGATTTCGAACATGTTAGAAATTATATAAAAAAAAGTTTAATAAAATGATCAAAAAATATTTTGGTCTTTCCAAACCAATTGATAAAATTTGAATAAATTGATTTGTTTGGAAAAAATACTTTGACAAAAACCTGAATTTGCGGTTTAATTTAATTTAGTCTTATACAAATTATCAATTAAACAATATTCTTTAAGAATTTTGTTTTTCTTTTTAAGAGTGAAGCATAAATTACTATGAATGTTTTACGTTTTTAGCATGCACCATACAACTAGCCATGCATAACTATTTCTTTCTGAAGTCTTTTTGAAGCGTTTGGCGTCGTGCCTTTTAGTTCTCGCAAGCGCAGAGCGAATTGGAAACTAGATTCTTGAATATATAAACAAAAAAGAAAAGATATGCAAAAAACAATATTGCATTTTTGTTAAATAAGTATTTATTTTTTAAATCGTTAAATTGATTTTAAAATAATGGGAGTATTTTATATGTTAAATAATAAAACTTTTAGTTTTCCAAAATATCAATCCAAATTTATTTTACTAAGCTACGCACTCTGGTAAAACCAACTGTAATTTGTATTCCCTTACCTCTTTGAAATGCTTCCCAACTTTTGGTTTCGATCGGTCAATGTATAGCTATTTTAGAGAGTATGACAGACGGACAAACAGAAGTTACAGAACTGTATATATAGTTAATGATCATAATAAAACATTAATTCACTTTCGTTTAACCCTCTAGGGCCATTCGTATCATATTTGATACAGTATGAAAACAAGCCTTGAAAGAAATATTTTCCTGAAAAATTTTTTAAGAGTAACATTTTATAAATTTCAAATGAAAGCAGTACTGACTGCTCAGTCAATGAATACCAAATGTTTCCTTGTAGGGAAATACCAAATGTTTCCTTATAGGGAAATACTGTATCAAATATGATACGAATGGCCCTAGAGGGTTAACAGCATACTCAGCATCCACCATATTTTTCTTTCCTTTTTATAACGTCGAGAGATTTTCGTGACTGTTAGAATGTTCTTAATTTTAAATTTGAACGTATAACGTTATTTTTTTCTTAATGAGACTCTTTTCCAGTGTATAAATACGGAACGAAACTCGTTTAAAAAATAAAATAAGTTTTGTGTGTGTGTGTGTGTGTGTGTGTGTGTGTCTAACAGGTTCTCTGTTGCTCACAGAGAGTAACTATATTAGCTTTTTGCTTCAGATCAACAAATCTGAAGCATTACTCTTGCTCACTGATTAAATAATCTTCCTGTTGTCAAACAGTGAGTACTTGTAAAATCCCTTCGTTCTCGTTAGATTTCAAGTAAGACTTCAGACCAAAAGCAGCTGGAGTTACAAAAATTTTGAAACCCTCCAAACAAGTAATGGATTAAAGAGATGGCTTATCTAAACGTTCTAAATAATAAAGCAAAGCAACAGAACTCATTTACCATTTGTTTTAGGGTTTTTTTTTTTTTTGTTTTTTTTGTTTACTTCTTGGAATTCTACGAGTGGTCTTTTATCACCAACGGGAATGAAAAGACAGAAAAAAAACACAATGTTGTTTATTTATTAAACTGGTTATTGGGAGGTGGCGGGGGTTATGGGTTGGTTTTAGGATTACAGTATATAGTGACGTTTTCGTGCTTTTTTCCCTTCTTTTTTTTTTTTTTTTTCACTCAAGTCTTTTTTACCAGAGTAAGTCGGATTTACAATTCCAAACAAAGTTTAGAATTTGGTATAAATCACAAAAAGTAGAAAACATAAAAAATAAATAAATATGGCGCTTCTTGTGCCGTTAGTTTGTAGGGGTAAGAAATTAAGAACTAAAAGCATTGTGGAAAAACCCAACTAAGAAAAGTTAACAAGTCAGTGCGAAAAGCAAATTCTGAATCCTGGTTTGATTAAAAACACCAAATTCATATATGACAAATTTTCACGCATAGATGTGAAAAACCTTCGCTGGAGCTGGCATCATGAGAAGTTTAACTATTTAAACCACGACGCTAACCTGTCAAAAATCAGTCAACATGGGAGCGGCTAACAGAGACCTCATGGCAATGTAACGAATGAAAATTCAAGAAGCCGACCCGGACGCAGGGCACGTCACAGTTTCATTCGAACTCTTTTTCCAATTCTCTTTTCTTCTTTTTCACTCCACGCCGAGAACAAATGGACACGTTAAGTACAACTTCTTTATTTGTTTTGTCTTACTCTTTCTCTCAAAACTGTCGCAACCTACTAAAAAGAGGAAGGAACAAAGACTTTACATTCCGCTACTACACAATCATGAACTCTAAACTTCTGCGAACATTTTAAGTACCTACATTCCTCTACGAACAATTTTAACTACAAAACTGCATGCATTTTCTCAATGAACATTTTTCTTCTCACAAATATATTACAGTGTTCAGTTAACAAAATTTCACTTATATTTTTCTTCTTACACTTTTGTCATTCTGTAAATAAATCTTTGCTTTGATGTACGCACAAAATATTTTATCCTTTCACATTTCAACAACCAACCTCCTGATAACGATGAAATCCTTTTGATGATGATAATTTTTGATAAATCTTGTAAGCTGTAGGGAGTTCGGTTATGGATGACACAAGGCCAAATAAAAAAAACATTACCCATCTCCCTACGCCACAAGTTAGGTCAGTCAGTCAGAAGTGCCTTACGTGATACACGTCTGGGCGATCATGTCTCTTTCGAAACATGACTGAGTGGCCAGAAGATTACCCCGCAGTAGGTTGCTATTACTTTCTACGGTAGACTGGTTGCCAACCAAGGTTATAGAACCCAATCTGTCCTGTTATTTAACCCATAACTGGAAAGCAGAGAGGCCTTAATACCTTTACCAAGTGTATTTGCGCGTAAGTGAATGCAAGGAATTCAACTGGAATTCGAACTCGGCTCCCCGATATCCACTGCACCACAACGCACATCTCGTTAGTTAGGTAGTTTGTTTAAGGGCATATCAACTCCTTATGTGTCATTCAATGCCGAAATTTAATTTGGGGAGAAGCTTGAGTAATTTTTTTCTTTTTATAGAAATCTGTCGCTAGTAATTTTTTCTCTTTTTGCAAAAATCTGTTGCTGGCTATTTATTTATATATTTAAATCTATTAGTGGCATTTTTATTTACTATAAAAATGCTTTTTTATACTTTCAGTTAGTTTCATCCCATTCTGGGGGTTCAATATTTGCCCATAGCTGAGACCTTAACAGCTACCCGCAACCCGGCTCCGGATAGACCTGAAAACAACAGCAATTCAGATGTGATTCCACACTTCTCAAATCCTCCAGATTAGAGTCCTTGCTGCCGGATGTATTAGGCTGTCTAGAAAGTTCATGCCTATTTTTAAGGCAAATTAAAGTTCATACCGATTTTATAAGGGAAATTAAAGTTCATGCCGATTTTTAAGGGAAATTAAAGTTCATGCCTATTTTTAAGGCAAATTAAAGTTCATGCCGATTTCTAAGAGAAATTAAAACGAAAACAAAATTATACCATTAGATATTTATTCAACAAAATATGAACCATTTTGTTGCACAGCCTTTTGCCATTTTCCTTCAACTTAAAGATTTCGTCTTTCCAGAATTTCGGTGTGGGGGTGTTTCTCGGCAAACAACCGATCCAAAGAATTAAATTTTTTAACGCTGAGATTATTTTGCAAGGACCTGAATAAATAAAAATCCGAAGGATCAATGTCTGGTGAATATTGCGGGTGGGTTAACACATTCCAGCCAAGCTGCAACAATTTTTGCCAGGTCGCCAAAGAAACGTGAGGTCTGGCATTATCCTGACGTAAAACAATACCTTTACTGTTCCCCAATTCTGGGCGTTTTTATTGAATCATTGCCTTTAATTTGTCCAGTTGCAAGCAGTACTTTTCAGAATCAATTGACTTGTTATTTGGCAAAAACTCATAGTTCAGGATCCCTTTCCAATCCCACCAGATGAACAACGACTTAGGATAAAAAACTGCTTTTGATGGCTAATGTTGGCTCATACCGCTTTCCCCAGGATCTTTTTCGTTTAACATTGTTGTAAATGATCCATTTCTCCTCACTCGTCTCAATTTTCTTCCAAAAGGGTGCATTTTCATTGCGTTTATATAGAAAATCATAGATGGAAATGCGATCCAAAAGATTCTTTTCTCTCAGATTATGTAGTACCAAAACCTTGTAGCGATTTGAGTACCCAATTTTCATTAAGTGATGGTAGACTTTGATAAATTTAGTGTTTCTGCCGATTCCCGCCTTGCGTAATGCTGGTTATTCTCAATTGGTGTCTTGATTTGGTCGTCATCTGTAGTGGGGGTCTGCCTGAGCGTTCTTCATCTATAAATCTACAATTTACCAACTCTAAATTTATCGAAGCACTTCTGTACAGTTCTGTCAGTTAAAGCACCTTCACTGTACACAGCACATACATATTTTGTTACTTGTCGGGTATTTTTGCCTCTACGGTAATAAAAAAAAAAAAGCTTGAAGTGTCTAAAATACATATTATAATCTTCCATTTTCATAGGGATGCAAGATTGTCACGAATTAACTAATTTCAAACTATCTTTCTCAATACATAGTTTGAAGTGTGCTCTAAACGGAAATGTAAGCATATTATGCCTGACGATAAATTTAACGTCTTCCAACGTGTTGGAACATAAACTACTAAAAATCAGCTGGAATTTTCCGGATAACCCAATTGTTTATCATTGTTTATCGTATAATTTAAGGAAGCGAATCACGCTGATTGATACAATTGGTACAATAATTTTGAATGATAATTAAAAACAAAAGTATGCTTATCGACGCAGCAAAGTGGAATTGGTGAGTGTGAAAAAGGCATTAATTTCATCTCCACCTCTTCTAGCCATGGGTTAAATTACAGAGCAAACTGGGACTTGGGTGGCAGCTATTCTATATGAAGCACTACTCTGAATGCAAAACTGTTCAAAGTTGAAAGGGAAATTATTTCATGATCTTTCTGAAAAAATACTGAAAATTCACAAATAATTTAAAAAAAAGAAATACGCGGAGAGTCCTGACTGCCTACGTCCTGAAGAAGGAAGTAAAAATTAAAAAGAGAAAGAAAAGTCGGCGGGGGGCGGGGGGGGGGGGGGTAATCAGCAAAAAAAAAATTTAAATAAATAAAACGGACATAAAGGAAGAAAAAGAAGAGTCGAATGAATGAGGAAAAGAAAGAAAGAAAGAAAGATCTGACAGGTTATTGAAGCGAAAGAATAAAAAACGGTTTGAAGATCAATTGAAAAAAAAAAAGAAAGAAAGGCAGAAAAATCTCATCCTATATAATAGAAAAGAAACAAAAATAAAGAAAAAAAAATTCAGAAAACACAAAAAGAAAGATTTCGTCGGGCGTTGAAGCTAAAGGAAAAATAACATTTTATAGGTAAAGCGAAATACATTTAAAGTAAAAAAAAAAAAAGAAAAATTATAGGTAAAGTAAAAATTATAGGAAAGAGAGAAAAAGAGAGACCAAGAAAGATTTCATAGGTACTGTATTTGACGGCCTATTTCTGAGATGAGGTAGTATTTACAGTATTTTACATTATTCGGACTATTGTCCTCATCTTTGTTGCCATTTGTACGACGTTTCGGCAAGGAATAATAAAGATATACCCCAGTGATTTTAATAAAGGGTTCGGTTCGAAATTCCTAGCCCATGAAGAAGGCCGGAGCGTACAACGACCGAAACGTTGTACAAATTGCAACAAAGATGAGGACAATCGTCCGAATAATGTAAATACTGTATTTTGCTGTTTGTTTTGTAGAAATACCAGATTTCACAGAAATATTTGCTTTGACTGGTATATTGCTACTGGCTTTGTGTGTGCTTTTGTTGATATACAGATATTGGAGTTTGCTTTTCTGCATGTTTGGTATGGGACATCATTTACCAACAAGTACCATATTTATTAGTGGTGGTGAGCGGGGCATTACGATATTTACCTGTAAATTTCTTTGGTAGCTGTTATGAAATTACTGTATGCATAGATGTTGTTCCTGCAAAACTACTAAAACAATTTTGAATAAGTGCATGATAAAATGTACTAAAATTCTTCTTCATCTATGTGCCATGTCCCTTCAGGACGGAGGCGTTCATGGCTTTCCACATCTCCCTATTCCTGGTAACTCTTAGGATGCTTTCTCCTGTTACCCCACCCGAACCCCGCTCTGCCATCTACCTGCTCAGGCCCGTCAAATACGTTATCCACTGCTTTTCCCTGTCTCTCTTTCGCTCTATCTGAGATATGAGTATCAGATTCTCCAAGCCTTCCTTCATCATCACATGTCCCAGGAACTTAAGCTGTATTTTCCTGATAATCAGTATTAGTTTCCTTTTCGTTTCCATACTTTCCAAAACCTCATCATTGCTCACATGCTCGATCCATGATATCCGCAGCATCCTTCTGTAGAACCACATTTCAGCTGCTTCAACTTTTTACTTTATTATTGATGATATTGTCCAGCATTTTCTGCCATACTGAAGAACAGACATCATATAGCAATCCAGTACTCTCTCGTCTTTGTTTCTAGCGAAATTTTCCTGTCTCTTAATACTCTGCTCAGCTTCTGGAATGCGTCCTTTGCCATGTTAATTTGCCTTTGGATCTCAGTGTCGCACTTTCTGTCTTCTGTTAGAACACTTTGCAAGTATTTAAATTTTTGTACCTGCTTGATTTTAGTATCCCCAATCTGTAATTGGCATTTTGGGCTCCTCTGTTTGCTGATGACCAAGCATTCAGTTTTCTTGTAGTTTGTTTGTAGTCCTTTCTTTCGACTTACTTCATCTAACTTTTTAGGAAGTCTTGTAGTTTTCTTTCCGTGTTGGCTATCAGCACTGTACCATCTGCGTATCTAATATTGTTCAGATAGTGACCGCCGATGATGAATTCTGGCATAACTTTTAGGGTCCTCAAAATAATCTCGCTGTACAAATTGAATAGATCCGGTGAAAAAATATCTTTGTCTTACGCCCCTTTCTATCTTTGTATATCTATTGAATTCGTTTCCTGTCCGTATGTAGGCGGTTTGCTGTTAGTAGAGGTTCTTGATTACTTTAATGTCTTTGCCAAATATGTTGAGGTTGCTGAGCATTTCTATCAATTCCTTGTGGCGTACTTTGTCGAACGCCATCGTAAACTTTGTCTAACGCCTTGGTAAACATAGGTAAACGTCGTTTTTCATTTGTATCGTCTATTCTGATAGCATCCTAAACATAAATATTGCATTCTTTGTTCCAGTATTCTTGACGAAACCGAATTGTTCTTTCTCTATCTCCGGATTGATTCTGCTTCGCTCTCTATTCATCAGGATTCAGACAATGAGTTTCGCTATGTGGCTCATCAAACTGAACGTTCGGTGGAGTTCACATTCGATTGCGCCTGGCTTCTTAGGCAGAGCTATGAAAATTGATCTGCTTAGGTCATCAGGTATTACATAACTGTTGTAGATTTCATTTATTATTTCCGTAATTTTCTGTATACCGAAATTCTCTAAGGCCGTCAGTATCTTTATTACAATGTCGTCTGGTCCAGCTGCTTTGTTCCTATTCAGTTTGGCTATTGCAGCTTTCACTTCGGATCTTAGTATTTCCGGTCTGTCAGCATCTTTGTTTACTATAGATTGCTCTGTCTTTTCGTGGAAGAGATATTTTATATATTCTTCCCATCGCTGGGGTATTTTCTCTTTCTGCAATATCATCGTCCCGTCCTTGGATTTTTTACATCCTATTGAAGAGCATGTTCTTTGTTCTATAAGGTCCCTTATTTCTTTATGCATTTCTCCTTTTATAGTCTTGCTCAATCTCTCTACTTCGGCACATTTGTTGTTGAGCCATTCATCTTTAGCTTGTCTGTACTTGGTCCTTATTTCCTTTTGTAGTTTATTGTAATCAGTTTTATGTCTTGGCATAGTTTTCTGACTCCTTGCCATCATGTCAAGAATCTCTTTAGTCATCCACTCGTTTTTCTTCTGCGTCTGATTTCCTCTGAGACAATATTGTTTGCTGATGCCACTAGTACTTCTTTAAGTGCGTCCCATTTCGAATTTCCATTTCCCATTTGTTCTTCGTATTTGTTACTCACACTGTCAGTATATTTTCTCTGTAGGTTGAGGTCATTCACGAGCATGTTGTATTGCAGTCTGGATGCTGCCCTAGGCTTCTTTAGTCTCCGGTTTCACCCTTAGTTTACAGATAACTGGAAGGTGGTCGCTTCCACAGTCGGTAGTTGGCTAGGTTTTGCAATGAACCACTGCCTTTCCGAATCTTTTGTTTATCATTTTATAATCGATTTGTTTTTTTTGTTTTGTTTTTTTGTGTCACCTTCTGGGCTTCTCCATGTCCATAGACATCTTGGGTGTTCTTGAAACCAGGTATTGGTTATCATCTGGTCATTCGTCTTACACCGCGGGACCCATCTTTCACGTATGTCGTTGCGGATTCCTAATCCAAAGTTGCCACATGTCTCCCCTTCTCTCTCCTTGCCTACTTTGGCATTCAAGTCTCCCATGATGGTTCTAATTTCTTGGGTTGTACACTGAGCCTTTGCATTGTCAAGAGTGGAGCAGAAAGATTCTATTTCTTCCTCGGTGATTTGCGTTGTTGGTGCGTAGTCTACTATAATTGCTATGTTGAAGGGTCTCCCTTTCAGTTTGCCCAGTTTTTTTCTAAAAAGAAGTCTTATAATTAAACATTAACTCACTTCTATTAAAAACGTCAGTCAGTTAAGTGCCATACGTGATACACGCTTGGGCGATCATGTCTCGAAAGAAACATGACTGACTGGGCAGAAGATTATCCCGCAGTAGGTTGCCATTGCTTTCTGCGGTAGACTGGTTGCCGTCCAAGGCTATAGAACCCAGTCTGTCCTGTTATTTAACCCATAACTGGAAGGAAGAGACGGATTAATACCTTTCCCAAGGGTATTTGCGCGAAAGTGAATACAATGGATTCAACTGGAATTCGAACTCGGCTCCCCGGTTTCTCGTTCCGAGCCGATATCCACTGTACCACAACGCACATAATTTGCACTACTAAGGTTTCTTTATGATTAGTGTTCACGTGATATAAGGTTATTATTTTGAGTTTTTTTAGTTGTGATATGTGTATCTTTCTGTAATATTTCAAGAAAAATGTGGTCAATGCAAGGATGCGTCCAAAAGGCCAGCAAGTATGGTAATTAAAGGAAAAGAAAGAGTGAAAAGAAAAAAGAAGGATTTCGTTGAAACATAAAGTAAAAGAAAAGGGATTTAATATGAAATTAAAGTAAATGAAAGAGGGAAAAGAAAAAAGATAAAAGAATTTCATAAGTAATTAATAAAAAAGAAAAGAAAAAACGGTTTCACATGTAAAGTAAAACAAAAAGTGGAAAGAAGAAATTTATGTAAAAGAAAGAAAGAAAGAAAGAAAGAAAGAAAGAAAGAAAGAAAGATGGATTTGTAGAGGACGATGAGTCCATTACTCATTCTTTGCGTAGTCTCTTTTGGTAGTCATCAGTTATCTCCCTTTAACCGGACTTTCTAAGTTACTTGTTCACCAGTGCTGTAGCCTGGTATTGAACTCACAACTCTTTTGGTCAAGTCACTGGAACTAACCAACGTCTATATCCACTACAGCAGTGGTGAACAAGCAACTTAGAGGGTTAGAGGGAGATAAATCATGACTACCAAAAGAGGCTTTACGTAACGAATCTCAGAATTATAGAGAAATACGAAAAATGCAATTATATATTCAAGCGAGTTTCTTTTTTTTTATTACCTACTCCTTAAGGCGGAGGTATTGTATTCGGTTGCGTTTGTTCGTGGTCAAGATACCTCAAGACTCTTAGATGAATTCGGATGAAACTTATAGGAATGATTGGCCTGATGACTTGGATGAACTGATTAGATTTTGAATTCGATCCAGTACGGGATAAAGTTTCTGGGTTATTTTTTCGGTTTTGTGCTTATATTTTTTCGTACTTTTCACATGCTAAATACTGAATTACCTTCCCTAGATTACTTTAAGTCATTACATTCTCTGAACGCACTATTTATTTCACGAAATTGTTATTATTATTTACAATATAAATTTAATATTTATTATCTAAAAGAAAAAAAAAAGATAAAATACACTTAAAAATGATTCAAAATACAACTTTGGATTATTAAAAAGTAAAACCGAACTCTTCCACAATATTTGAAGATTAATTTTTAATTCTATTTGCTTATTTTACTATATATCTCCAACGACTGCAGCCAAATAAATGTGGAAAAAATATGCTTGTTAGATATAAAAATTAGCTGTCATATTAGAAAATAAACAGTGTTAGAACCATTAAAACTATTTTTTTTCGTAAAGACGAAATTATTATTTTATTATTATTATTTTAGATTTCAAAAAGTCATTAAAATAATAGCAAATAATCATCTCTTGCTAATCACTGAGATGACGTCGGTATTGCCTTGAAGAGGTTAGCGGTCTTTGACTGCTCTTGTTCTTTTTATTTTATGACAACCTTTCTGCCGATGGCCCTGACCAAGACCATTGTACTTTGTTATTTTTAATTAAAGACGACCGAAGGCTACCTCACCATACATTTTTTTTTCAAATGAGATATCAAGTGAGTTCTCCCTTTTTTTTTCAAATGAGTCATTTGAAAAACAAATAAAAATAAACTAAAATTTGTGAAAAAAAAAGAAGAAAATCACAATGACCATGTTAACAGTTGCTTGTAAAATAAAGAAAATAAAAATAAATGAAAAGACTGATTTTGTTACGGTTCTATTTAACAATCTTTCTGGCTTATCAAAATTTATCACGCTGCGCAGACCAAATGAATCACGTTTTCGGGTTTATCTACAATATTTATTTTGGAGAACAAAATAAACGTAACGAAGTACATCTTGACCGACGGCCAGTCTCTCTCTTCGCTCCTCATCTAACTTGGGTTGACAGTATCAGTGTTTCATTTCCGTACAACTGGATGACAGATACGTCACTTCAAATAAATGTTAAAGACGATTTTTTCGCTTGTAGATAGATAGATAGATAGATAGATAGATAGATAGATAGATACCGTTGTTACATCTATAATCGAACTAAGCTAAACGGTTTTCGCGGTCTTACGGGGGTTATTTTCCACTTTGCAGCCTCTTTCCCCACAGTCGCAATCCTATAGTTATTCCATCGCTATTTCCATGATCAGATGAGTGCTTCATTCTTTAATTTCACTTTTTCAAATCTGCACACACTATGCTCCGAATCATCCTCATTTCCTCTGTATTTCAATCGTAAGAAGAAAGTCCCACACAAACAACTTTTTCCCCCAAAACTGTTCCTTTGTGAGCAAATGTCTACGTGGGTGCTTTCCTGAACAATCTTGACCTTCGCCGGTTAGGATAGCCAATTTTTTATTCATTCACTTTCCTTTACTCTTGTTGCAGCCTACTGCTCCTGCTCGTTATAATTTTTAACAAACGGGCGACCTTGACTTCGTATGCAAAAATCAGCAACCAGGAGATGTTGCTGACTGCTGATCCCTTAGTATCAGCGTTGTTCTCGCCAAAATTAGAGACCAAGATCTATAACCAAATGTCTAATCAGACTTGGTTCTGAAAACATGGCGAGAGAAACTGGACAAGAAGAGAATGAAAAATTCACAACCTTACGCATTTGAAAAAATCTGAGCAATCATCTGATTATAAAAGAAAGAAAAAAAGGGTTTCTTGATTGGTTTTATAATGTTTTGAGTAATAAGAAATAATATCGAAATGAAAGTTAAATTCATTCATTCTTTTTCGTATCGGATATGAAAAATGTACAGATATGGGCTTTCGAAGAATTCTGAACCAGATGACGCACAATATTTAAAAGGGGTAATTGAATTTTACATCGCTGTTGGTCTATCTATGGCCGACCGCTCTAAAACATGTTACATAGATGGCATGTAAGGCGCCCTCTCAAAAATGTTGTAGTATGGCCAATTTAGGTAATTGATTTATGACAAAAACAGTCTTGTACATGTCATTGAAATTCATGAGATATATTAGTCATCGCTTGTTTAGATTTGGTGGAGTTATTTTTATTAGAAACAACAAGGTTTGCAGTCATCCATTTTCTATTAAATGTTATAAATTTTACGTTTTTGACGAATTACGGCAAAAATATGGTGTTTAATAATTTTTCGCATAGCAAATTGGTTCTGTTTATAATGATTGTGCATTTGATTGTAGTAAAATATGTTGATATTTTTGTGTGTTATTTTTAATAATCGTGACATATATCATAATAATTTTATTGTTGACTAATGTTTGTTTAAAAAAAAAAGGAGAAAATTGTTTGATATGTAGTGCCTCTCTTATAGAGAGAACGTATACCAGCAAACAATTTGATGAAGAGATGCTTTTGCAAACACTTGCCAAATATCATTTCTTCGTCTTTTTTGTTTTCTTCAGCGTCTCCTTCATTTTTCTTTCTTTCCTCCAGTCAGCGGCCCGGAATTAAATCACTCAACCCCCGCAAGAAAAGCCACAAGGGAACCGCCAAACAATACAGGAGACGGAAAGTGTGACACAGAAATCCGAAGGCCAATTAGCATGACAAAGGATGTGATAAAACGTAACTAAAACAATGATTTCCTTTTAGGGACGTATGTTTGAAAAATATAATTCAGAATCGGTTTTGTTATTTCGTTTATTGTGAATTTCAATGGATACAGTAACTAAAAAGATTTCCAATAATATCATCTTTATATAATCAATAAGCACTAGTCTTTTGCCAAACAACTGAATGGTTTCTCATACAGCAGGAGTGGGGCGATGTTTAAAGCCAGAGGATATCGAAGATATGACATCTATCTACCATTATTAATATTATTATTCAGATGGCACATGGCTCGAGAGCTATTCAAGTTTGATGGCTACTGAATAAGTTAAGGGCGTAAAGGAAAAAAGTAAGAACTGTGAAGACATGAAGGATAGATATTACTGCTGACGTAATAATCATAATGATAGGAGAAAATATCCTCTCGGGAGTATGTTCCACCAAAGATTCTTGGGAAAAAGATGTCCGAGTGGAACCTCCGCCTTACCAATATAAAACGCATAGAAGGAGAATGATTCGAACCTGTGTCCGTAGTATGACGGGTTCGAGCTGTGAATGGTGCAAGTGTGCCATGAAAATGACAATAACAATCTCTTTCTCTCTTCCTGTTTAGGATGTGGTTCCCGGCTTTCTCTTTTCCAATATTTTTACTCTTAAGTAGCCCCCTGCGCATCAGTGGCGTCACCGCCTTGCTTGGGGTGATATGATTAATATATATATTACGGAAATTAACGAAGATTAACAAAACTTGGTTATAAACAACCGACAATTTGAAATGATAAAAAGATATAAATATATAATACTGTTTAATTAAAAACAGAATATCTACTTAAACATGAGTATCGATCAAAAATAATGTTCAAACAAATCATTTCAAATTCTCATATATATATACACACACACTAGACCATGATTATTAGGCCACTCCAGTTTTTTAAAAAATTATATATTTCATACTATTTTTAGTATATATTTTCAAGTGGATGATTCTAAATGAAAATAGAATGGTTCTTTGGAGAATTGGCAGCCAGGAAGCCCTTGCTTCGGCCAGCCAATAAGAAGAAGAGACTAGCATGTGGATGAAAGCACAAAAACTGGACACCAGAACAATGGTCAAAAGTGTTGTGGACTGATGATTCTAAGTTCAAACCGTTTGGGAGTAAAAGGAGGGTGTACGTGCGGAGGAGCGAGTGAAAGATGAGTGTGTACAGTCATTGATGAAACATCGTGGTGGATCCTGCATGGTTTGGGGCTGTTTTGCGGGCACGAGTTCAGATGACTTGGTTGAAGTAAAGGGGACTCTGAAGAAAGAACAGTACCGTTCAGTCTTACAGAGATATGCAATTCCATCTGGATTGCGTATTTTGGGTGAAAATTCCATCCTCCAGCAGGATAACGACTGAAAACATACTTCTAAATTGTGCCAAAATTATTCAAAATTAAAAGAAACTGCTGGAGTGTTAAAAGTTATGTGTTGGCCACCTCAGTCACCAGACCTCTCACCAATTGAACTTGCATGGGATGAGTTGAACAGGAGAAGTAAGAAGAAACAGCTTAGTAATGTTCGGGGTTTAGTTAGGTGTCTAAGAGATACCTGGAGTGAGTTGTCGGAGTATTATTTAAAAAAAAAAACTGTGGCAAGAATGCCCAGAGTGTGTGCAGCCGTTGTGAAGGCAAAAGGAGGTTATTTTGATAAAACAAGTAATATAGGTAATTATTAAATATCTATAAATTCATTTGCTGCACATGTTACTGTGCAGTATTAAAAATAGAACCATTTTATTTTCATTTACAATTATTCACTTGGCAATAAGTACTAAAAATAGTATGAAATACATCATTTTTTAAAACACTGGGATGGCCTAATAATTATGGCCGGTAGTGTATATATCTAAAAGAAGTTGAAAATGCAACTGGGTACTTTTAAGAATATTTATTCACAGTGCACCGGTCCTGAATTTACGTATCTTGAGTTGTTAACGCTGTGTTCACCAATAATAAATTCTGGTAAAGTTGCGAGTTCAGTTTGGCTCACCTTGTATAAGATAAATAAAACCGGCGAGAAGATGCATTTTTGTCTTTCGCCTCTTTCTATTTTTACGTTGTTAATTTATTTTCTATCTGTAGAGAGGCAGTTTGTTCCCAGACAATGTTTTGATTTTCATAGCACTGACTAAGAAGCCAGATGCAATGTAATGCGATCTCCATTAGTCAATCAGATTAACGAGCCACATAACTAATCATCTGGAATCTAATAAATAAAACGAGTTATAGAAATAAATTAAAATTAAATTAAATTAAAATGTAATTATATACAATATAATAATATAATATATATAAGACGAGAAATCGGAGAACCGAGTTGGAACCCGAGTTGAATTCATTGCATTCACTTACACACAAATACCCTTGAGAAAGGTATTAATCCGTCTCTTCCTTCCAGATATGGGTTAAATAACAGTGCAGATTGGGTTCTATAGCCTTGGTTGGCAACCAGTCTACTGCAGAAAGTAATGGCAACCTACTGCGGGAAAATATTTTACCCAGTCAGTCATGTCTCAAAAAAGATATGATCGGCCAAGCGTGTATCACTTAACTGACTGAAATAATAAATAATGTAATACAATAAATAAATATATATTGTATAAATAAATATATATTGTATAAATATATATTGTATAAATAAATATATATTGTATAAATATATATTGTATAAATATATATTGTATAAATAAATATATATTGTATATTAAATTGAATTAAATTTGTATAGGCATTGGCTTTGCTGTTTATATTAAAAACAAAACCTGATATTGGGCAAAGATAACTAAACAATGACACATAAACATTTTTAAAAAAAATCTTATTTTTATTTTTTCCCCTAAATATACTTTTTCAAATAAGTCTCTTTTTTTTCTAAAACTTTAACCCTTTTAAACATTTAAAGTTAAATTTGTTTGACACGTATCGAGCGTTTTCTATTTGATATTTTCTCCTTTTTCTTTCTTTTCTTTCCCCCCCCCCTTCTTTATTTTTTCTCTATACATTTTTTATAACCTGCCCCTTCCCTTTCTGTTCTGTTTTGTTTAACCCAATTCTCAATTGAACGCCCTCCCATTCCTTAACTCTTTTCTTCTATTAAGCAAGACATGCCAAATTTCCATCTCTTCACTTACAACTCTATCAAAAAGTAAAAACCAAAAATAGACTGATTTAAAAAAATTTTTTTTTTTGTGACGTATATTTCTCAAATCTTAACCGTTATTTATTTTTTATTTTTTTTATTTCTTTGTCTTCCTTTTTTTATTTCTCCTTTTTAATTTTATTTTTCTTCATTTTGATATAGACTGTGTTGCTGAGGATACGTGAGATCTCTCTTAGGGATTTCATGTTGAAATGTTCATTCAACATTTTTGAATTTTGAAAATTTATTTTAATATATATATATATATATATATATATATATATATATATATATATATATATTCAGCAATGAATTAGAACACTCTCAGCTATTGGGCGTGTATAATGATAATATACACGCTAAAAAGTCTGCCTCCTTCTACCGAGAGCCCGTAGCTCAGAGGTAGAATCGCCGACTGACGCCAATCAATTCGGTCGGGTTTCAATCCTGGGTAAAAAGCAATCGGCTGTCTAACCGTACTGATGAGTTGTGATACAGCGAAACAGATCTGTCTGCAGATGACTATCTATCTATATATATATATATATATATCCACAGAACTAATCATCTGGGATCTAACGATTAAAGTTCGTTACAGAATTAAACTTCGAATTTAAGTTTCAAATTTAGTCAGTACGAAATAGAATTATTTTTTATTATATCCAGTCACCATTAAAGTACATGAAAGTTCTTGTCTAATAAATCCTACCTGTGATATTATCAGTTACATAAATTTCTGAAAGATTGTCAGCCCAACTTTCTTTCCAAGATTAGACCAAACATAGGAATCTGTTTTGCAATCACTTCATGGTCTGATCGAGAAGCTTTCAGTAGCTGTTCTTATAATAACATACATCTCTCTGTTTTTCAAAAGTAATTTTGGTCAACGCAACGGACATTGTAATTCATTTGAAGCGCTAACGTCGGCCAACATCATTCAAGAAACAATGGCTTCAAGTTTGAGGACTAAAATATCATTCTTACGTAACAACTGCTCGACCTCAAAACTTAAACCTTTTTGATCTTCTATCTCATGCTCTTCCAACTGAACTCTGCCCTACTTGATATTGTATTTTGCAATTTATCTTGGTTGTTATAATTGCCGGTCTTCTTCAGCTGTCAGCGTTTGCACTCGGCAATCATCTAGCAATTTCGAAATTAATATTTATTCAATTCTTAGGAGTAGATTGTTTTTGTTTTAGAGCAGCTGACACCCCTCTAGCGCTCTCTGTGGACCGAAATAGCAAAATAAAGAAAGAAAAACCAGTCAACTAAAATAAAGCACATTTTACAGTTCAACCAGAGGCTGAACTGTAAAGCCTATCGGCTGCCAGGTAAACGCTATTTCAGAAGATTATCAACTGTGTACAAATCACGGCTTTATTAAGCTCATCTTAATCAGCGAAATAATCAAACATCTAAAATGAGACTGACACTGAAGCGTGAGATTAAACCAGGCAAGCCTGAAGTCATTCAATCAAATAGCCTGCCAACTGAGCTATTTCGGCGGATGGCAAGGAATGTGAACATTTCAAACATCCCAAACGGTGAAAGAATTGTCCGACTAACTAAAATATTAGGATATTCGAAATATTTTATAGTATACATTGAAATAGCGTAAAACGCTTTCCAAAAGCTAAACAAATAATAAAGAAACAGAAAAATATTGTTAGAATCAAAGAAAATAGTTCTGAATTGCTACGTAATATCCATCCTTCTATATGGTTGGAAATGCTGGACAATTTCTTCAAATGACCAAAAGTCTTGAGGCAACGGTGATATGTTTCTATAGAATGCTGAAAATATTATAGACGGACCTTGTGCGCAAAGAAGGAGTTTTAAGGAAAATGAAAAAAAAACACACATAAGAAAGAAACTCAGAATTAGAAAAAAATATGTGCGTTATGGTGCAGTGAATATCGATTCAGAACGACAAATCGAGAAGCCGAGTTCGAATTCCAGTTGAATTCCTGGCATTCACTTACGCACAAATACCCTTGAGAAAGGTATTAACCCGTCTCTTCCCTCCAGTTATGAGTTAAATAATAGAACAGACTTGGTTCTTTAGCCTTGGCTGGCAGTCTACCACAGAAAGTAATGACAGCATACTGCGGGATAATCTTCTGCTCAGTCAGTAATGTATCTTCCGAGACATGATCACCCAAAGCGTGTATCACGTATGGCACTTAACTGACTGACAGTTGAAATAACTTGGACATATATTGAAGAAGGGTGCTTGAAGAAATTGAAATCACAAAACATATTGAAGGCAAGAGAGTCAGAGGAAAACATACATTGAGTGACCTACTTTGTGAGGTAGGTTGTGTAAATGAATGGCAGAACAGGGACTGGGATTGATAATAAAGGGCTTGGAGAATTTGTGAATCACAGGTCATATTGAAAGCAAGAGGAGTAGAGGGAAACAGTGAGTAACCTACCTAACAAGCTTGTCTAAAGGAATGGCAGAACAGGGACTGGGATTGATAATAAAGGGCTTGGAGAATTTGACACTCACAAGACATACTGAAGGCAAGAGGAGTAGAGGGAAACAGTGAGTAGGAACCTACATAACAAGTTTGTGTAAATGGATGGCAGAACAAGGATTGGGAGAAATAGTAAAAGAAAAACACCCCTTAAAGCTACAAATTGTTGTTGAGAGCACTGATCGCCCACGTCATAAAGAGATGCATAAACAGAAAAAGAATGATACACATCCAATATTTGCCTCGTCAATGTTTTGCAAGATTTTTTTTTCTACTGATTTACTCTGTTTTCTTTTCATTGGCATTTTTATTTTGGTTTTGTTTATTGTGTTTTACGGCATATCAACCTCAATGGGTTATTTAATGCCGACAAGATTTTTAGGATAGGTCCGCATGAGTAGAATAGTATTCTTTGTAAAAAAATCAGTTTGTAGATCAGGTTTCATTGACGCATTTTTGTAAATAGGGTTTTTGTCGAGAGTTAAATAAATTGCTAGTAATTTTTTTTTTAGATAATAATGTTTTAGTAATACAAGTTTTACTAATTAACCCATAGCTGGAGCAGAAGAGCTTGATTCATACCTAATCAGAATTTGATAAGAAAACAAGAAATTATAATGTGGATATAAAGCGGGGGTCAATTCTGTACTATAATCAACATATAAACTGATTCATTACTTTGTGACCACGGTAATTTTTATACATTTATATTACAGAGAATGTAAATAAATTTAAAAGACATCATTTGCTTGATGAATTTGTTTTCTACAGGTTAGAACCCACAGTATATTATTTAAAGCTAAGAAATATTTTTGCATTATAAGAATTTTGGGGGGATAATAATATTTTAGTAATACAAGTCTTACTACTTAACCCATAGCTGGTGAGAGTAAAGGTGGATTTATACCTTTACCAAGAGTAATTGCACGTAAGTAAATATATCAAACCCAATGGGAATTGGAATTCGGCTCTCTGATTAATAATTCGGATCTCTTATTAATAATTCGGCTCTCTTATTAATAATTCGGATCTCTGATTAATAATTCGGATCTCTTGATTAATAATTCGGATCTCTTGATTAATAATTCGGATCTCTGATTAATAATTCGGCTCTCTGATTAATAATTCGGATCTCTGATTAATAATTCGGATCTCTTGATTAATAATTCGGACTCTTATTTAATTCTCTTCGGCTTATTAATAACGGATCTCGATTAATAATTCGGATCTCTTATTAATAATTCGGCTCTCTTATTAATAATTCGGATCTCTGATTAATAATTCGGATCTCTTATTAACAATTCCGAGTTATTATCCGTTACACCACATGCACATCCGAGCTTACTGTACCTGGTATTCCCAAGTGGTTACCCATCAAAGTACTGAGCAAACTAGACATTGCTTAACTTCGATGAACGTACGGGAACCGGCGTTTCAATGTGATGTGGCCGTAATCCAAATGAAGAAACTTCAAACAATAGAAGTGTGTTTCTACAGAAAGATGCTGAGAATAGCATGAACACATCAGAAAAAGACAGTTTATGTTTCTGAGGTAAATCTTGAGGAAATAGGGATACTAATGGTAAACGAAGGGAATGAGGATGAGTCAACCCGACGTAAGTGGCATAGAGGATCGTAGCTCTGAAAGTCTAGACTGATGAAACTAAGGAATGTGGGTCGTCTGAATACCTGACATGAGAATGGTGAGAGGTTGACCACATTTCAGTGGTGGGAAAGGCGTTGTAAGGTGAGAAACAAACCGTATTTTAGTTACGTTGTATATATATATATATATATATATATATTGTTGACATGTATATTTTGTAAGCTTCACTTTTGTTTTTCAGATTGATAAGCTATTTCTTTTTGGTTTTGTTTTTTTGACAAATATTAATTTGAATATTTAATCACCTCAGGCTGTTCTTACAGATCAAATCTTATGTTTCCTTGACCGACGATTTTTTTTTTGCAGGTGTGAGTGGCACGATGATCTATTTTTGACAAAATTTCTTTGAGAATAATAAAGGTTTGTCTTTCCTTTCTTTCCTTTCTTTCTGTTCCGTGTGTCAAGGTTTTATCACAGATATAATAATGCCGAGAATAAAGAAATTTCATCTAGAAATATTTTTGTTGTTGTTTTTGTTTTTGTTTAGTACTCGATTATGATTATACTGTCTAATCATCTAAATTTATTTATAAATGGAACTTTGTGTGTGTGTGTGTTCGCTATCTATAGACTCCGAAACAGCTGAACCGATTTTCTTGAAAATTTACACAGTTGTACTATAAGCGTCTGCGAGTGTTCTTAGCTCGGTTTTGTGTCGAGGTAACCCCAATAAATATCGAAAATCGATAATCGAAAAAATCGGGTTGTAGAAGGAGTGGTCCGATTTTAATCAAATTTCATACACTCATAGACAAAGACATAAGAAACGATATTCAGAAGTTTCAAGATTGCAGTTCTTACAATGGTGCAGAAAATAAATAATATATATATATATATATATATATATATATATATATATATATATATATATATAAAGCAAGATGTTTGTGTGTGTGTCTGTTTATCTGTCTGTATGTCCTTTATACAAATCCACAATTTTTATCCGATTCTCACCAAACTTCACACAAATATTCTTTAGGCTGAGTCTGAGCTCCAGGACCATGGATTAGTTTTAAAACTTTCATTACACCCGAGCAACGCCGGGCTATACTGCTAGTTTAAGATAAATTTGATTCGACGACGAGGTTTTGTACGGTACAAAGTCAATTGTAGAAGATTTTTTGTATCAATCTTATGAATATAAGAATATAAGAATATAAGAATATAAGAATGACAAATCTACCTTGAGAATTAGCATTAGAATTTATTTTTTTTATTAGAATCGAACACATCACCAGTGCAGACGGGAAAGTCATTAATATTAATTTTAGTTTCTACCTACATATTTACTGAATACCAAACAGACTTTTGAGTATGTGTGCGTGAGAGAGAGAGAGAGAGAGAGTATGAGCACACATTTCAGAGGAGATAAAGCTAATCAGTATCACCAACCCATTTTACTATAGTAAATAGGATCTTCATCGTGTGCCTCACAATTATGGCCTTGTGTTAAAGCAAATGCGCGTTGTGGTGCAGTGGATATCGACTCAGAACGACAAATCGGCGTGATCCCCAACTAATTTTTCGCTTTACCACAAATACCCTTTAGAAAGGAATAAATCCATTTTCTCTTCTTTCCTATCACCAGCTATGACTTAAATAGGGTAAACTGAGATCTATAGCCTTGACTATGTTGGAAGATTAATACAAACACCCATCCACAAATACATGGTAATATATGATAATCACTTGAAATCATTCAGGAAGTTTTTCCCATTCGAATCCATCCTGCACGTATATAAATCTATCATCCGCCCGTCTATTGAATACTGCTGTCATATCTGGTCAGGTGCCCCTGCTATTCACCTCGGGGTTCTTGACAAAATCCAATAGAGAATCTGTAATGTGATCGATACTGACTTGTCAGCTCGGCTGCAGTCGCTCTCACACCGGCGTGACGTGGCTTCCCTGTGCCTCTTTTACAAATACTTTCACGGCTTCTGCTTCAATGAACTTAGCTCACTGGTGCCCTCTAGGTATGAATTTACATGAGCTACTAGATTAGCAACTAGGTCTCACTCTTTTACAGTGAAACCAATAAAATGTAACCGCAATTTCTACTCTAATAGCTTCTTTTCTCGCACTTTCCACCTGTGGAATTCCCTTCCATATACTTGCTTCTCCGACAGTTACAATCTGCAGGAATTTAAATGTAAGGTCAATAGACATCTCCTATCTCACTAACTCGCATCCTTTCCTTCAAGCTCTTTTTTCCATCCACTCCACCCCCATTACACCCATAGTCTCATCTGTCTATTACCCTCCTCCAGACATCCCTTATAACTAACCACTCTTTCTTATCACTTTCCCCTATGTAACCCCCTACACAACAGTGGCAGTAAAACTGCCTTGCCCGGGGTGAAACGATTATAAAAAAAAGTGCAGAGTTCGAATTCCAGTTGAATTCCTTGCATTTACTTACGCACAAATACCCTTGGGAAAGGTACTAATCCGTCTCTTTCCTCCAGTTATGGGTTAAATAATAGGACAGATTGGGTTCTATAGTCTTAGGTGGCAGCCAGTCTACCGCAGAAAGCAATGGCAACCTACTACGGGATAATCTTCTGCGCAGTCAGTCATATCTCGAAAGAGACATAATCGCCATAAAGCGTGTATCACATATGGCACTTAAGTGTTGAAGCAAATTAAGTTTATTAAATACATGTTAATCACAGGAATGATTGAAGACAAGAGGGTCAGAGAAAACAACGCATTACCTGCCTCGCGGGCTTGAGCAAATGGATGAGGGGGAAAAGGTTTACGAGAGATAACAAAAAGACAAAATTTACTAGGGGCAGGAAATTGAAGAGAGACATAATCGTTAACGCCATGAAGATACAAGACACATAGAAGAAGAACGAGCTTGTATAAATGGACAACATTTACGAAGGACAATAAATTGAAGAGAGCCATGATAGTCAACATCCTGAAGGGACACGGCATTTAGAAGAAAAAGAAGAAGAAGAATGATCTTGAGTAAATGGATGGCGGAACAGGTTTAAAAAGAAAAGACAAAATTTATTAAGTGCTTCAAATGGTAGAAAATTGTGGAGAGCTATGGTCGCCAACGTCCTGAAGGAACACGACACACGGAAAAACTTAAAAAGTTGAATCGAAATTATAAAGCTAGTCATACAAACCAATGCTATTCTAGTGAGTTCGATACTCACTAAGTGACTGATACTTGCGATGTAATAAGCGAACTTTAGTCAATAATCGATTGTCAGCATTCAAAAAGGAACAGTGTGCGTGAGATTGAGAGAAGGGGGGGGAGATAATTAAGCACTTATCTAGGCACAACATCTCGATATCCATTTATATATAACTCCAGTCACCATACCTACAACTGTAAGATAGGACCCATGACAACTGGTGCGGCGAATGGCCACACCAAGTGAGAATTGCTCTCCTCTCGTTAAACGGCACCGGTTTGAATTCATTTCTTTCTCAATTTCTTCTACATTTATTGCCAACCAAGGCGGAGAGAGAGAGACAGAGAGAGAGAGAGAGAGTCCCAGTTTGTTCTGCTATTTAACCAATAGCTGGAGAAAGATGGATTTATGCTTATTTGAAGAGCATCGATGCGAAGTGAACGACACAGACTAGACGGAAACTTGAACCCGGCTCGTCAATTCCGCTTTCAGCACCGATATCCATAACGCTACCCACTTATTAAACGACCATTACAGAGCACTTAGAGAATGTTTGTTTTCATAATAAAGTGAACGTAACTCCAAGAGTTAAGATGGTGGACTTGTTGCTGTCGCCAGGCATTGACCCCTACTGGAGAGGTAACGATAATATTGGGACGAAAGACAAGGTCAGTTCACTCCCTGACCAAAGTTATAAATGATGACAGACGAAGAAATGAGAGAGGCTGACCAGAAGAGAACTTTCTGGAAACAAATTCAATTATCCTTCAGTAGTTTTTTTTTTTAACTTCGTTTTTTGTGAAGGAAAACAAACATCTGTTTTTCTTTCTTTTTACAAGACTATAGAATTCGATTTTCGTTTGGGTCGAACCATGCGCACATTCGGAACGTTAGGGACGACAATTAGCTTGTTTCATTCTTAACCCTTCCCATCGTGCACAGGTGTTAACCCCGGGAAGCTATGACCTAAAGATTTTATCTTAAACCTCGAAATATACACGAATATATCAACTAAAGGGTTTTAAATCTAGCACGACGTTGATCAGAATGATCTCGGCTGGCCCGTACTACTCCCGAAACCTCAACCGCGGGGGAAAGCTTGATTGGGGGTGCCAGACCGTGCTTTGTAAGCTCTTTGTGACACCCACTATCTTATCGACAGTTGCTTTTTTATCTACATTATACGTTACAAATAAAACTAAGCATAACTGGTGATTAAAGGATGAATAACTTTTGTCTAAATTCGTGAAATCATTTTGCTTATACTAAGTCTGAAAAAACACTATAAAATTCTTATAAAATCCATCAATTTTTATCTATAATGTTGAATAGGTTAAATTATTCAACTTTTTAACTAGAAAAATCTCAAGTTTATGCCAAAAATTGCTGCACTATATTGTTGATTTTTTTAAGAAGGAATGATTATGTTATGTCATGCCTCTAATTTCTATCTAGTTAAATTGTATTTATTTTCGATTTTGTTATTTTAGTTAAATTGTATTTATTTTCAATTTTTTTAGATAAATTGTTTACTTATATTGCATCTGATCTTGTACATAATTAGTTTACAATTAAGTTTATATTTTATATGAATGCTACCTTATGAAAACCGAGCTCCGTATCATATATTCAGGATCAAGTCCCTTATCCGGTTGCTATCCCAGCCTACCCATCTGTTTTCTGTTTTGTACGTATGTATGTGTTAAAGCCTTTTATATGAATGCTACCTTATGAAAACCGAGCTCCGTATCATATATTCAGGATCAAGTCCCTTATCCGGTTGCTATCCCAGCCTACCCATCTGTTTTCTGTTTTGTACGTATGTATGTGTTAAAGACTTTTATATGAATGCTACCTTATGAAAACCGAGCTCCGTATCATATATTCAGGATCAAGTCCCTTATCCGGTTGCTATCCCAGCCTACCCATCTGTTTTCTGTTTTGTACGTATGTATGTGTTAAAGCCTTTTATATGAATGCTACCTTATGAAAACCGAGCTCCGTATCATATATTCAGGATCAAGTCCCTTATCCGGTTGCTATCCCAGCCTACCCATCTGTTTTCTGTTTTGTACGTATGTATGTGTTAAAGCCTTTTATATGAATGCTACCTTATGAAAACCGAGCTCCGTATCATATATTCTGGATCAAGTCCCTTATCCGGTTGCTATACCAGCCTACCCATCCGTTTTCTGTTTTGTACGTATGTATGTGTTAAAGCCTTTTATATGAATGTTACCTTATGAAAACCGAGCTCCGTATCATATATTCAGGATCAAGTCCCTTATCCGGTTGCTATCCCAGCCTACCCATCTGTTTTCTGTTTTGTACGTATGTATGTGTTAAAGCCTTTTATATGAATGCTACCTTATGAAAACCGAGCTCCGTATCATATATTCAGGATCAAGTCCCTTATCCGGTTGCTATCCCAGCCTACCCATCTGTTTTCTGTTTTGTACGTATGTATGTGTTAAAGCCTTTTATATGAATGCTACCTTATGAAAACCGAGCTCCGTATCATATATTCAGGATCAAGTCCCTTATCCGGTTGCTATCCCAGCCTACCCATCTGTTTTCTGTTTTGTACGTATGTATGTGTTAAAGCCTTTTATATGAATGCTACCTTATGAAAACCGAGCTCCGTATCATATATTCAGGATCAAGTCCCTTATCCGGTTGCTATCCCAGCCTACCCATCTGTTTTCTGTTTTGTACGTATGTATGTGTTAAAGCCTTTTATATGAATGCTACCTTATGAAAACCGAGCTCCGTATCATATATTCAGGATCAAGTCCCTTATCCGGTTGCTATCCCAGCCTACCCATCCGTTTTCTGTTTTGTACGTATGTATGTGTTAAAGCCTTTTATATGAATGCTACCTTATGAAAACCGAGCTCCGTATCATATATTCAGGATCAAGTCCCTTATCCGGTTGCTATCCCAGCCTACCCATCTGTTTTCTGTTTTGTACGTATGTATGTGTTAAAGCCTTTTATATGAATGCTACCTTATGAAAACCGAGCTCCGTATCATATATTCAGGATCAAGTCCCTTATCCGGTTGCTATCCCAGCCTACCCATCTGTTTTCTGTTTTGTACGTATGTATGTGTTAAAGCCTTTTATATGAATGCTACCTTATGAAAACCGAGCTCCGTATCATATATTCAGGATCAAGTCCCTTATCCGGTTGCTATCCCAGCCTACCCATCTGTTTTCTGTTTTGTACGTATGTATGTGTTAAAGCCTTTTATATGAATGCTACCTTATGAAAACCGAGCTCCGTATCATATATTCAGGATCAAGTCCCTTATCCGGTTGCTATCCCAGCCTACCCATCCGTTTTCTGTTTTGTACGTATGTATGTGTTAAAGCCTTTCTCCCCACCCACGTCTGTTGAACAGGTGAAGAGGCTCATCCCTTGTTTCCTGTTTAGGATGTGGTTTCCTGTTTAGGATGTGGTTTCCGGTTTTTCTCTTTTCCAGTCTTTTCACTCTTACTTAGCCCCCTGCGCATCAGTGCTGTTTTCGCCTTGCTTGGGGTGATATGATTAAAAAAAAAAAATTAAAAAGTTTTAAGGACAAATATCGGCTGATTCTTTTTCTTTAATATGTTTTGTAGAGAGTGTAAATCTTGCTGAGGACTTAAAAAGCGACAATGTGTATGTGTGTAATATTCTTGTATACAATTAATTTTTCGTCTTTAGTATAAGTTTGTCGTGTCCAATGGATTTAGAGTCCATGCTTTTATACAACATCAGAACAAGTAATAAACAAATGAAAGTATGAATGAACAAATGACTGGTGTATTAGTTTGGGGGGGGAGTAGATCCAGCTGAGCGTAGGTACGTGTAGTAACGGGAGTTCTAATGGCAGAATTAAAAGAAAATTCTCATTTAAATCCGTTCAAGATAGATCACACAAGCTGATATTTTAGGTTACCGAAAAACAAGCAACAAGAAAGTTTCAAAAGATCGTATCTATTTTAGATTTTCACTTACTCTTGACTCAGTAAGTTAAATGCGACACGTGATGCACGTTTGGGCGATCATGTCTCTTGATTCATGACTAAGTAGAAGATTTTTCCCGAAGTAGGCTAATGTTTCTTTACACCGTAGACTGGTTGCTAATCAAGGCTATAGGACCCAGTCTATTTTGCTATTTAGCTCATAGCTGAGGTGGGAGAGATGGATTGATAATTTTATCAAGGGTATTTGCAAGTAAGTGAATTTAATGAACTCAACTGGAATTCGAACACATTTCCTCATTCCAAGCTGTTATTCATTACACCAGGAGCAGATAACCTACGTCACGCGTGCCACACGTGGCACGCCGAGCAATTTCCAATGGCACGCAGGCCACATGACAAAGTCCTAACCACGACAAAGCAAAGAAAATATTTAGCTGTTTCAAAACTGCTCATTCGTTAGACTCCCTGCTTGTTTCACCTTCTACAAGCACCACTAATAAAGACACCAGCTAATAGACAAGAAAACTTTTCTATGAACGTGCGATTTTTAAAAAAATTTTTACAACTACTCGCTTTAAGAACTGTTCATGGTCTAACAGTTCTCTCGAGATCTTTCATCTGTTTGAAGAAAATTGCTTTTACTTTTCTTTCGGCTTTTGGTTCAACTTACGACTGTGAGCAATTTTTCTCTTACATGAAAGTAGAAAGTCCACAAGAAAAATTTAGAAAATTGTGTAAAAAAAAAAAAAAAAAATCAAAGTAACAAAGTATGTTGCCAATATTGAGCAATCGGCTAAGACTATGAAAGAACAAAGTTTCTATTAATAAGAAAAAACTTTTAAAAAACTATTAAAAACAGATTATTTCTGTTAATGTGGTTTACATATTATTGAGGCTTACGGCTATATCACGTTGAATACACCGGTTCTCGGTCAATCAGTGAAGTTAAGCCTGGTCAGTACTTAGATGACCGCTTGGGAATACCAGGTGCTGTAAGCGTTTAGTGACGGGAGTGCGTGTGGTGCAGTGGATATCGGCTCGGAAAGAGAAATCGGTGAGCTGAGTTCGAATTCCAGTTGAATACCCTGCATTCACTTAAGCACTGGTACCCTTGGGAAAGGTATTAATTTAGTTGGCAAAAAATGACCCGCCGAGGTTGATATGCCATAAAACATAACAACCAACCAACAACTTATTATTGTATTCGGAAGTTAACGAAGATTAAAGAAAATTGGTTATAAACAACTGACAACCTCGGTGGGTCATTTATTGCCAACTAAATTTTATTTATTTATTGCTGGTAATACCTTTTTCTTTCAACAATTTATTGTTGTTTTTTATATAAGTTTTGTGTCTACTGACACTTTTTTCTTTTCAAGTATCAAGATTCATTGGGATTTGTTTTTAAGGGCAGGGTCCCCAAGTCCTACCTTGTTATTTAACCTATAACTGGAGGGAAGGGGCGGATAAATACCTTTCCCAAGGGTACCAGTGCTTAAATGAATGCAGGGTATTCAACTGGAATTCGAACTCTGCTCACCGATTTCTCTTTCCGAGCCGATATCCACTGCACCACAACGCACATCCGTCACTAAACGCTTACAGCACCTGGTATTCCCAAGTGGTCACCCATCTAAGTACTGACCAGTCTCAACGTTGCTTAACTTCAGTGATCGAGCGAGAACCGGTGTATTCAACGTGATATGGCCGTAAGCCTGTTCTGTAAGTACGTATGTTTTAAAGCCTTTCATCACTTAATTATCTTCAAGGGAAAATATAGTCTGAGTTTTTTCTTTAATAATTTGTAGGAAGTGTAAGTATTTAGCAGAGCTTAAAAAGCGCCATCTACGAAAGCCATATTTGAGGAACTATAAGGCGATGAGATTACTCAAAATCGAGTGACAGCTTTCATTTATGTGTGAGGTCTGATCTAAAAAGTATCGAAACTTTTGCTATAGTCAGTCAGTCAGTTAAGTACCATGCGCGATACACGCTTTGGGCGATCATGTCTCCAAAGAGACATGACTGACTGGGCAGAACATTATCCCGCAGTAGGTTGCCATTGCTTTCTGCGGTAGACTGGTTGCCGACCAAGGCTATAGAACCCAATCTGTCCTGTTATTTAGCCCATAACTGGAAGGAAGAGACGGATTAATACCTTTCCCAAGGGTATTTGCGCGTAAGTGAATGCGAGGGATTCAACTGGATTTCGAACTCGGTTCCCCGATTTCTCATTCCGAGCCGATATCCACTGCGCCACAACGCACATCCTATTTGCTATCGTAACAGAATTAAATTATGCAGAGTGAAGCCGCTTGGTACAGATTGATCTTGAACTGTCGCCCATGCACCCGAATTTATAACATTCTCTCTCACTTTCGTTGTTCATAGCAGTACCTGGAAGGAAAATGTGTAGAATGTGGGCGTCTCACTACACCACAAATGTTCTATCAGTGACCAAGGCCTGTGCAGCAATTTTGGGGTAAGAAAACATTCCCTGGGTTAGACAATCACCATTTCCACAAATCTTAAAAAGTTGCAAAGGCTGACTCCTTAAGACATTCTGAGGCATTTTTTTCCTCTTAAAAAAAAAACTTGAAAGAAAGAGGATTTAAAGACATCAGAAAGATCTAAGAGAATGTGACGACGAGGCAGCAGCTCGTTATCTCATAAAAGGAGTTCAAGGAAAACGCCTATCATTGGAAACGACGCTAGTTAAAGCGTGTGGCTTCAGACGGGATCTACTTCGAAAAAGTTTAAATGCCGAATTGATATTTTTAGTTTTCTTTTATTAGCACAAGTCCACATAGCGATAAACTGCATCCGACAGGATGGCCTCTGATCAGAAGGTTTTGAAGAGTAATGAACCAGCTTTTCCTAACCCGGAGTGGTAGCACCTGCTAGGATCCCAGCTATGGGCAAATAATTAACCCTCACACTGGTGTCAAAACACTATGAAAGTATAAAAATAGATTTTTATAGTAACAATACTAGCAATACATTCTTTAAAAAAGAATATTAACAATGATAGATTTGAACCTCGACAAAAAACCTCTTTACGAAAATACGTCAATGAAACCTGATCTAGAAACTGATTTCTTAAAAGGAATACATATTCTTTTCATACGAATCTATGATAAAAATCTTGCGGGTATTAAATGACCCATTGAGGTTAATATGCTGAAACACAAAATAAACCCAAACCCTGATCTCCAAAATGTTTTCTTACAAAGAATACATATTCTATTCATACGAATCTATTGTAAAAATCTTGTCGACATTAAATATCCTATTGGGTGCGATATACCGTACAACAAAATAAATCAAACCCAATAAGTTCAGATACCTTCTTGATTGCTATTATTACCTGGAAATAGTAATTCACTGCTGATTGGAGTAGATAGACTAAACTATCGCCCGGTTTACACTCCACCCTCGTCTATTGAACAGGTGAAGAAGCTCATCCCTTGTTCCCTGTTTAGGATGTGGTTTCCGGCTTTCTCTTTTCCAACCTTTTCACTCTTACGTAGCCCCCTGCGCATCAGTGGCGTTACCGCCTTGCTTGGGTCGATATGATTAAAAAAAAAAAAAAAAAAGAAAGATAGATATAGGTATGGTGGCTGGAGTTCTTACCATTTTTTTTCGGCATAAAAACCTGTAACAACAATGAATATAAGACTACTCCGAAAGAACAAAATGGCAACACCTCAAAGAAGGATGCTACTTTTTACGTAGGTACAAGGCGTAAATACCAGTAGGTAATAATTAATTCGACATTTTCAGTCATCTAGTGACATAGTAACAATCATACCAGTGCAATACCTGTGTGTACGTGCTCATTACTGTGACACATGATGCAACAATGTTCAGTGAGTTGAAAGAATCTAGTACAAGCAATGTCGTGGTACGTACATGTGCTCCTTCCTTCAATTATACCTATTTGAAAGACGGTTTGACTGTGGGTTGTTTGAGAGGGAATCGGATAGTCGGTCACTTGAGAGGGGGCTGGATTATGAGTAGTGTAAGAGAGGTCAGCTTGTGACCCATTTGAGAGGGGGACAGAGTGTGGGCCTTCGTGAAGTTGGATGTTTATTTTATAAAATTGCTGTGCATATTCAGCCTGAATAGTCGGTGGTGTTTCGATACTGGTAAAAATGTTCAAATGAGCAATTCTACACGCGTAGACCAGGTCCTGGACGCCCATGTAGTACGGGTGTTCGTCAAGATCAATTTATAGTGTCAGTCTGCATGAAATATACAGCACATGCTAAAGTAAATTTGGCAGTATGAGTTTCAGTACGTACCCTCAAAAATCGTGTAATTATAGCAGGAATACTTACAATACATTACTGTCATGCACATATCCACTGACGTCGCGAGAGGGTCACCTAGGAATCGAATGATAAAAGCAGGTTCTGCCTTCATGCAAGTGATAATTCTTTGCATACACGTCATAGACCTGGGAAGCAACATCTTTCAGAATATATTGGTTTACAGAAACACGCAGATCCGACGCCTAGCACCATAGGGTGTGGTGCAATCAGTTAAAATTCTAGCTTGCAATTGGCATTTGTCGAGAGGACAGTTCCATACCATTGTTTAGGACATTCAACAACAATCTCTACACAAGCACACGATACTCGTGCTATTGAAAACGTTCTGTAAAATGTCCAGTAGCTTCCTTGAGCAACACGATGCCACATATGTCTGTTATTGAATATGTGTTGGATGTATTCAAACAGGGATCCACAACCCCTGGGACTCTCTAGAAAGTCAATAAATAACTCAGAGTCAAAAGGGGATCAGAAATTCAATCATAGTGGCTTACGACTAAAACTCCCCATTTCACAATCAAATATCAATTCTCTTATTACTACTCATCAAATACTCCCTTTTGTAACCATTTCACCATAAGTAAGACAACATTGCTACTAAGATGCAGGTGAAAGACAACGAGAAGACTTTTGTGACACCCCCCCCCCCAAAAAAAAAAACAATAAAAGAACCGGATTCAAGGAAAACATAAGATGAAAATTGTTATGGTGTCCTATCTATAGGAATAGACTCTTTCTCCGTCAATAAATACTAACCTGAGTGACTTCTGGTGACTCAGCTGTGAGGCAGTCGAGAGGTCGTCAAGAGATAGTCGTGACGCAGCGTAACTATACAGTTCGAACGTACACTTCTATTTTGCTGATTACTAACACTCTTACTTGCATACATGTTCTGCTATTCTAATACACCGGTTGAACCTACCTTCTTGTTTCCGTGTCTTTCTTCCTGGCCCAAACAGGCCACGACAAAAATTGACGTTACATTTAAATTTTTGAAGAATGTAGGTGACAGGGAATCAAGAAATTGGAAACGTATTCCACCGGTGAGAAGTAGGAGAAAAGAAAATATTAGAAGAGAACTTACGGTTACATGTAGCTAGTTCAACAGTAAAACGATGATACATTACTGCCAATCTAATAATAAGCTTAGATTTATGAGGTGAAGGTCGTCTTCTTCTTCAAGACGTAGACGATCATGGACTTCCACTTAGCTCTTTCTCTTGTCGTTCTCAATATCCCTCCTCTTGGTATCTCTCCCAAACCATGCTCTCTCTCTATTTTCCTCTATCCGTCTTGTGAGTATTTGTTGCATCGTGGAATGAAGAGATACACCGAGACATGTAGCTAAACTACTTTATTAACAGAGTGGTACAACCAAGATGTATATACAATATTTACAGTCTCTCGCAGTAGTAGGTGTAACTTCCCGAAGTCCGTGATAATGACAACATTTCTCCCGTGCTAAGCACACATTGTTTTTTTATACATCCGGCACGACACAACATCTCCCCCACCCTCAAATGTTATGGAACTGTTCTTCCGACAATCTCAAATATTTTTGTGTTTTGGGATTTATCTCTATAGTTCCCGTTGGAGTACGTTTTCGTTTGCTCGTACGGTTTTGTTGTATTGGTGAGGGCCTGGATACCTCAAACATGTCATGACGGGCATGAATTATTCTCGTCGTTCGTGATAATGACAACACTTCTCCCGTGCTAGCGGACATTGTCTTTTATACATCCGGGCGACCGGATGTCACATGGTACGAGCCACGATACAACAGTATTAAATTTTCCAGGTCCTCCTTCCTCATTACGTGTCCCAGAAACCTCATATGTCTCTTCCTTATATTAAGTTTGAGTTTTCTCCTCGTTTCCATCCTCCCCAACACCTCGTCGTTAGTCACGTGCTCAGTCCATGGTATCCTCAGCATCCTTCTGTAAAACTACATTTCTGCTGCCTCAAACATCTCCTTCATAGGAGCACTCTCTCCTTTGTTTCCGGTGAGATTTTCCTGTTTTGCAGTACTTTGGTTAGCTTTTAAAATGCATCCTTGGCCATGCCAACGCGTCTTCAGATCTCAACATCGCACTTTCCATTCTCTGTCGGGCTTACAGCCATATCACGTTGAATACACCGGTTCTCGCTCGATCACCGAAGTTAAGCAACGTTGAGATTGGTCAGTACTTAGGAGAGTGACTGCTTGGGAATACCAGGTGTTGTAAGCGTTTAGTGATGAATGTGCGTTGTGGTGCAGTGGATATCGGCTCGGAAAGAAAAATCGGTGAGCCGAGTTCGAATTCCAGTTGAATACCCTGCATTCACTTAAGCACTGGTACCCTTGGGAAAGGTATTAATCCGTCCCTTCCCTCCAGTTATAGGTTAAATAACAGAGTAGGACTTGGGGACCCTGCCCTTAAAAAAAAACCAAATCCAAATGAATCTTGATACTCGAAAAAGAAAAAAGTATTACAAGACACAAAACGTATATAAAAACAACAATAAATTTTTGAAAGAAAAAGGTATTACCAGCAATAAATAAAAATTTAGTTGGCATTAAATGACCCACCGAGGTTGATTTGCCATAAACCAAAAACAACCATCCTCTGTCAGGTATTTAAATTTCTTTGCTTGTTTTATTTTAGTTTCTCTGATCTATAGTTGGCAATTTGGGGTTATCTTTTGGCTGATGACCATACATTCATTTTTCTTGAAGTTTATGCTTAGTACTTTGAGGTCAAGATACCAAGGTGGAAAACAATATTTATTTTAAAAAATACAAAAGTGTGACACAAGGCCAAACGTGGTCGAATTGGAAGGCTGGTCTTCAATCTGTCTTATCTTAAACTTAGCTTGCCACGGTTACTGACCCAAACATACCGCAGTATTCTTTACGCCATTCTTACTACAGCTACCATAATACCTCAGGACTCGATGTAGCATTAACTAGTTCCCATATGTACAATTTATTTTTCAGAGAAAGCTCATGAAAACAACTACTATGGAAATATTTTTAGAAAAGAGAGACAAAAGCCACATCACAAAAGTGTTAAAATTACTGAGGTCGAGATACCATTACAAAGCTTTCGTTCGATTTTGTCGAGAATCATGCGATATATTCAACGAGATTATTATACCAGATATGGCAGATATATTAATAATATCAGCCAATTTAATTAAGGTGTATACGTGCGTTGTGGTGCAGTGGGTATCGACCCAGAACGACAAATCGGGGAGCCGAGTTCGAATTCCAGTTGAATTCTTTGCATTCACTTACGCACAATAACCTTGGGAAATGTATTAATCGGTCTCTTCCCTCCAGTTATGGGTTAGGTAGTAGAACAGACTGGGTTCTATAGCCTTGGATGGCAACCAGTCTACCTCAGAAAGCAATGGCAACCTACTACGGGATAATCTCCTGCCCAGTCAGTCATGTCTCTTTCGAGCGTGTATCACGTATGGCACTTAACTGACTGACTGAATATAATAGTTGTAAACATAATTAAAACTTCTACTGGAATAAAGTGGGGGATCGGTTTTCTATTGTTATGAAGTAATAAACTGATCCCCCTCTAATTATACTTTATATAATAATGTAATATAATCTATCTCTTCTCCCTCCAGTGATGAGATAAATGGCAGGACAGATTGTGTTCTATAGCCTTGGTCAGCAACCAGTCTACCGTAGAAAGTAATGGTAACCTACTGCGGGATAATCTTCTGCCCAGTCAGTCATGTCTCTTTCGAGACATGATCGCCCAAAGCGTGTATCACGTATTGCGCTTAACTGACTGACTTGTTTTGAAATTTATTATTGCCTATATCAGTTATGAATTTTTTCTTCTTCCGTTATTATCATTATAAGTAAACCCCCCCCCTTGACTCACGGGCATAAAACCTATTACCGCTGCCCTAAAAATATTCTACCTATTTTTATTAATTTAACATTTAAGATTTTACTTTCGAATTTCATGTTTTAGTCCAAATCAAATTAATTTATACAATTAAAATATTAAAATGAGCATCCCAGCATTATAATAAATTATTACTGTTTAAATCGTGTGACAGACGAACACGGCTATTATTATAGTTAACATCACACCTGTATCCCCATCCTTCTCATGCTCCTTTCTAACTGGTTCGTCCTTCTCCTCACTCTCCTCTAATCCTTTTACTATTATGTAGCCCCCCCCCCTGCACATCGGTGGCGTTATCGCCTTGCTCGAGAAGATAAGATTAAAAAAAAATAAATAAATAAACAAAAAATGAATAAATAAATATATGAAATTGTGACGGACGGACGTACGGGGTTCTTATTATAGCATATATTATTATTATTATTTATTATTCAAACAGGTTTAGTATAAGAGAAATGGAAAATTAAAAAGGTGAATAACAAAACGTAAAGCTAAAAATGAATCATATAAGAAACAATAATAAATAGAAGGAACAAAGACATTTATAACGTTAAATAAAAAATATTATTATTGATATTTTTTACATGCAGGTGGGGGGTTGATCAAGGATTAATGATTTTGTGAATAGGTCAATGGTCTAGAAGAGTTTTTTCAATGCAATATAAGATAGACGGACAGTTGCGTACAGAAAAAATGCGTCCTTGAATAATTGCGTACTTCTGGTAATTTTTTGAATTTATCATATTTTCTTAAGAGTTGCTAATTGCAAACCAACTTTTAATTATTCTGAAAAAGCAAAAAATAGTTAACATAGCAACTCTGTTATCAAAAATAAAACTTCAAATAAAAGAATCAAGGCGTTGTTAGATAAGTATACTCCTAAAAACAAGAGAAATTTCTTAAAAGGGATAGCTCAAAATTTAAAACTTTTTATTAATTTGTGAAACTATTCTGGATGTGCGTTGGAGTGCAGCAGATATCGGCTCGAAACGAGAAATCGGGGAGCCGAGTTCGAATTCCAGTTGAATTCATTGCATTCACTTACACGCAAATACCGTTGGGAAAGGTATTAATCCGTCTATTCCCTACAGTTATGGGTTAAATAACAGGACAGATTAGGTTCTATAGTTTTGGCTGGCAACCAGTCTACCGCAGAAAGCAAAGGCAACCTACTGCGGGATAATCTTCTGCCCAGTCCGTAATGTCTCTTTCAAGACATGATCAACCAAGCGTGTATTACTTATAGCACTTTAACTCACTGAAACTACTCTAATTTTTAATTTTTGAAATATTTTTTAATTACTGTTGATCTGTCATTGTGTTTATAACAAAAATAAACTTGTAATTTTTATTTTATTCTTTCATTAGAAATTTGAGATTACAACCGATGTTTTTTTTTTTCAATATTTATGGTAATTGCCTTCAAAGGCTTCAAAAAGTATGCAAAAATTATCCAAGGACGCATTTGTCTAGAGTTGCAAATATCCTAGTCAGTCAGTTAAGTGCCATACGTGATACACGCTTGACTGACTGACTGGGCAGAAGATTATCCCGCAGTAGGTTGCCTTTGCTTTCTGCGGTAGACTGGTTGCCGACCAAGGCTATAGAACCCAATTTGTTGTGCTATTTAACCCATAACTGGAAGGAAGAGACGGATTAATACCTTTTCCAAGGGTGTTTGCGCGTAAGTGAATACAATGGATTCAACTGGAATTCGAACTCGGCTCCCCGGTTTTTTGTTCCGAGTCGATATCCACTGTACCACAACGCAATATCCTAGTACCGTAATATAAATCCTCCTATTTGACAGTAAATGCTAAACAATTCCTTCACGGCAGAAAAAGAGACACAAAGAATTAGAGATGGGGTTCTGGAGAAGGATGCTGGGCATACCACGATCAGAAAATGTAAGCAACGAAAAAGTTTTTAAAATAATATGAGGAAAAAGGACGCTTGTACTTCCAATAAAGTTGAAACAGTTGACATTTCTGCGAAAAACATTTCTTATTATAGCGAAGGGGACTTTAAGAATTTGGTACTCATAGAACATATTGAAAGCAAGAAGGTCAGTGGGGAGCAGTAGCCTACTCCACGAGCATGGGTGAATCGATATAAGGAGGCAAATATTACTTAGATCTACAAAGGATAGACAGTTGTAGAAAGACATGATCATCCACACTCTAAAGGGACGCAGCACATAAGAGTAGACAGTCGTAGCAGTAATTTGCTTTAGGAATTAGGTGATCACACGAAGCTATTCAAAACATATTATGGAAGCACCACTCAACCAAAAAAGACTATGATAAACTGGATTCAATATCAGATGTAATAAGAGAAGGATATACAGATTTGTCAAAGACTTACTGGAGAAGCAAAGGAGAGCTTATTAGTGGTACACTTCTCAGGGCACTAACTTATGACCATAACAGCATTGGGCACCCCTTGAAGACATCCATTGGCCAACTCACACAAGGTACTGGACGCAAATTGGACCAACAACTAACAGTCAAGAAAGACGCATTGGGAAGTCAAGTAAATGCTGGTTTGCTATGTAATTTCTTATCTCAGATTCCTTAAAGATGAAAATATTTGAAGTGACAGAAGTTCTCCTGATTAATATTGAGAATAATATGGGTAGAGCATGTGAGAAATAAGAAAAATTAAGGAGCATAAAAGCTAAAAAAAACAAAAAAACCCTGCTAACAATCAGAAATTTGGAGGCTATATAATGAAGAAAGAAGGCTAGGAAAATTCAACACGCACAGGTGATATTGAAGACTAGAGAAGTAAAGTAAAAGAGTAACGTTAAGTCTGAGTAGATGAAAATAGCAATATTATCTGTTTCCTTATAAGAAAACATTTGGCATTCATTGGCTGAGTAGTTTGTTTGATTTATAAAAATCTTTCTCTTAAAAGAATTTTTCAGACTAATAAGTTTCTCAAGTCCAGTAACTGTTTTGCTATTTCCACTATTGATGGGAAATATCCTTCCTAAACTTTTATTTGAAGTAGTGGGAAATCTTTTCTTCGAGTTAGATATGCTATTAATTTTAATTGTTGCCGCTTTTGGAAGTTCTCAAGAGATGTGATTTCTGTTATAATGGATGGCAACAAAAGTCAGGAAGTTGTGGACAGCCATGATCAACGAGATCCTGAAGGGACATGGCATATGAAAGAAGCTAAGCTTTGTAAATATCTGTTATGAAACCATGAGAAAGGTCTAAATCCACCTATTCTCCCTCGGTTATGGGTTAATTAATAAAACTTATATCACTAAAAAAAAATTCTTACAATTTAAAAATGTTTTTTGGCTTTGGGTAAAGGATTGGGAAGCCTTAAAAATATATTAAGATATCATTTATTCATCACACTCAGATGGTGCATAGGGCAGCAACTTTTTGTTGCTGTTTCTGTAACAAACTGTTTTTTACAGGGCAGGATTGTTAGCCCTGCACCCAACCCCCAAACCCGGAGGAACAATTTCGGTCCTTACGTTTACAGCACCTGGTATTCCCAAGCGGTCACCCATTTACTTACTGACCAGGCTCGATGTTGCTTAACTTCAGTGATCGGATGGGAACCGGTGTATTCAACACGATATAGCCGTAGACAAGATAATAAATATTTTAATATTAAGATATTAAAGGCAATATAGATGACTATCACATGACATGGATGATCACGAAGGATAGTATCATGAAGTCAAGGAAATCTGGGTAACTTTGGTACGATGATAAGTTACGCTATGTACAAGTCAAGTACTAGTAGTTTATGACGTTTGAGTAAACAGTAGTCTCCTACCTTCACATATAAAACCGGAGAGATATGTCGTATTATTTTTCGAGGCAAAGTGTGTTTTATACATCGATAATTGTGCGAAAGTTGGGAATTCTATGCGTAAATGATTTGTGCAAAGGCGTTCACGCTAAAGTAATCTCAAAGGGAAAACCTTAAAACAAGTTTCACACAAACCAACGACGGGTGTGTCTCCTCAAAATAATATATATATATATATATATATATATATATATATATATATATATAACGCGAAGTATAGTAAAAACAACCAAGCCTTACAACGGTGGAAAAATATGTAGACTGTGCCAGGAAGAAAAGTTAGAGATTATGCTATTCCAAAACAAAAGCGAACTATTGAATGAAAGAACGGAAACTTTGACGAAGTGTAACCATTCTTAAAAATACATCTTAGGTTCATACAACTATGGATGAAAACGTTATAATTTCTTGGAATTTTAAAAATTACGCGTTCAAAAAAAAAAAAACAACAACACCGTTACGTGACCGTTTAAAAAAACAAACAAAATAAAAAATAAAAAACAAAACAAAAAAAAAAACGGAAAACGGTAAAATCAGTTATTGAAAATCGCCTGAAGACACCATTCATGGTAGAAACCTAGGTCGCGTAATAACTCGTTTATAAATGGAATACATCATACGCTAAAAGTCTGCCTCCTTCTACCGAGCGCCCATAGCTCAGAGGTATAATCGCGGACTGACTCCAATTCGGACGAGTTTCAATCCTGGATTAAAAGCAATCAGATGTCTAACCGTACTGATGAGCTGTGATACAGAGAAACAGATCTGTCTGCGTATAACTATATATATATATATATATATATATATATATATATATATATATATTAGTCGGTCGAATTTCGATCCCGGCCAGAAGCAAGTGGATATGCCTAGTCACACTGATGAGCTGTGATACAGCGAAACGGGCTTGTATTTGGATGACTAATATATATATATATATATATATATATATATATATATATATGAAAGAGAGAACATGTGGTGTAATGATTAACAAGGCTGTCTTGTGAGCTAAATCGTTACTAGGTGCTCCATATTTTTGGCCTTACGCCACAATAAGCTAAGAAATATAATGAGGGCACTTCGAGGTTGTATAATAGCAAAATTGTCTCGCTACATCAACTACGACTGAGTAGTGAGTTCGAGCCTCACTAGGTGCCTCATATTTTCAGCCTTGTGTCACATCTAAGCTACGTTTAGAAAATCACTATTTTCTTAATAATTTCACCCCAAGCCAGGCGAGACTGCACAAGTGCGCAGGAGGTTACCGTGAGAGAAAAGACTGGGTACAGTGGGTATTGAAGAAAGAAGAATAAAAGATGAACAGCATTCAAAATATATAGATGGCAATTGACATTGAATTTAGATTTTTGGAGATTGTAGCTATCACAGAAAATGCAAACGAGAGGGAGTTCCACAGGGGAGAAGAGCGATAAAAGAAACTGTTTGAGTAGAAGTGGCTATTTAACCATTTCAACAGTAAATGGTGGGACCCAAATGCCAATCCAATAACACGCTTAAATTCATGTGCTTTTGGACATCGGGAAAAGAAGCTGGTCAGGGCAGCTGCCATGAAAATATTTGTAGAAAAGACAGAGGGAAGCCACGTCACGTCGGTGAGAAAGTGACTGAAGTCGAGATACCAATTCAGGATCGATTACACTGCAGATCCTTCTTTGAATTTTGTCGAGAGCAGATGAATAGCAGGGGCATTAGACCTGATATGACAACAGTATTCAAAGCACGAACAAATGGTAGACTTATAAATGTACAAGATGGATTCTGATGAGAAAACATTTCTGACCCGACACAGTGTCCCAACCTTCCTAGCAGCAGATATACAGTAGCGAGCATAAAGATCCGAACGATGTTAAGAAAAAGTCTATATGAACTAACTTTTTATTTTAAAGTTTCAAAGAACATTTTATCAAGGAAAAAAAGGATATAAAAGTAAATTATATAATTCCAAAATATAAAGTTCAATAAACTTATTTTGATAAAGTTATAAGAATCATTATATAACATCCGAAAAAAAATAGATGATCAAAAACATCAGAACGATTAAATAAATCATACTATTATAATGAATACATTATATCCAAATGAAAATAGCGTTCATAATTCATTAGTTCTTTACGTGAAATAAACAAATAAAAAGTTATTTCACATTTAAACTTTTTCTTAACATCTTTCTGATCTTTATGCTCGCGACTGTATATATGTGCCAAATGGAAAGGATAATAATAAAAGATCTATTTAATATAAAATATTAAGAGATAGATCTGTATAGAGAGTTTCATGAATATTATCCAGAGTAATATGATCTACATTCAAAGTAAACTCAACATATCATCTAAAGTGGTTATAGTGGTTATAAACTATAATTTATTTCGACGGGTGTATAAACCCTTCTCTTCAGGAAATCCTTTTTTAATATTACTCTTAAGAAATAAATTGAGTTCTCCCGGTGACTGGCGTCTGTATACACCGCATATATATAACACGCTAAAATTTCCTCCTCTCTCATTCCATGTGCCTATGGCTTAGGGAGCAGGGACTCCGAATGAGACCAAATCAGTCGAGTTTCGATCTCGGCTGGAGGCAAGTGGATATCTAACACGCTGATGAGCTGTAATACAGCGAAACAGGCTTGTATGTGGATTACAAATATATATATATATATATATATATATATATATATATATAATTTGTTTGAAGATTATTTTTTATCGATACTCGTATTTTAAGTCGATATTCTGTTTTTAATTGAACAGTATTATATATTTATATCTACTGGCCTGATTATTTACGATAAATTTTTATTACAAAAATGTGTGTCATTCGGCAAAATTCGAACTTGCGACCACTATACACACAGGGGAAGTAACCATGTGATCTGGCACGTCTTAGACCTCACGACCACGAATGACCATTAGTTTAAAACGAGGTTTTAATCAAGCCTATATAACACAGTTTTCGATTTATCGCAATAACCATATCTGCTCTGAAATGTACCGTAATGTCAACAAGTGTAAACATGTTACGAAGATTAACGAAACTTGGTTATAAACAAACGACAATTTGAAATGATTTGTTTGAACATTATTTTTTATCGATACTCGGATTTTAAGTCGATATTCTGTTTTTAATTAAACAGTGTTATATATTTATATCTACTGGCCTATAATATATAATGTATACTAAATAGTTATAAGTCAGATTTAAATTAAAGTAGACCAATGAACAGATGTATTACAAAGTGCTCAATACATGTTTGAAGGTGGGTCAAGATTCAAGATGTAGAGATTTTAGATATTTAGGTGGGGGAGATCACCTTGTTACGCTACCATGGCTTCGACATTTTCGTTTCGACAGGCGATTTGTTTTGACTGTTGCCTTAGCGGTTAACGCTTTTATCTAAACTTATTTATAAATGGAACTTGTGTGTGTGTGTGTGTGTGTGTGTGTGTGTGTCCGTTACCTATAGACTCCGAAATGGCTGAACCGATTTTCTTGAAAATTTACACAGTTGTACTATAAGCGTCTGCGAGTGTTCTTAGCTAGGTTTTGTGTCGAGGTACCCCCGATAAATGTAGAAAATCGATAATCGAAAAAATCGGGTTACAAAAGCAGTGGTCCGATTTTAAGCAAATTTGATACACTCATAGACAAAGACATAAAAAACGATATTCAGAAGTTTCAAGGTTGCAGTTCTTATAATAGTGCAGAAAATCGATAATATATATATATATATAAAAGGCAAGGTGTGTGTGTGTGTGTGTGTGTGTGTGTGTGTGTGTGTGTGTGTGTGTGTGTTTGTTTATCTGCCTGTATGTCTGTATTTTCTTCAGCCCTTTTATTTTAGTTTTTGCTTCGGGTTTGGCTCTAAGTAGGTATAATTGTAGTTCTTAGTCTCAGCCATCAAAATTCAGTTTACGACGAAAAGAATTTATTTGATATCGATACCAGGAAGTCAAAATTTGACTTACATCCATTCATTTTTCTTTCGGTCTATGGTTTAGCTTTAACTGGAAACAACTATTGCTTTTTTAGTCTTTCGTGCCAACGTCCAAAGAGTCTGAGCTCCAGAACCATGGATTAGTTTTAAAGCTTTCATTACACCCGAGCAACCCCGGGCTATACTGCTAGTAGGTTCATAACTGGAAGTTCAAAGTAAGGGAGTGGCTTGTTATTTGGGAATCCTTTCATCCGGGTTTGTACGAACCAGGAAATAATTCTAATATGTTTACATCCAGACATTATTTAGGACCTTTCATTTAGTAACCTTCTGTAGAACAATCGTTTCCGTTGACTCCAGGCAGGGTTGGTACAAAAAATATTCACCCAATCATCGGAGTGGTATCTTTAACCCCGGAAGAAAATGTTGATGAAAAGTTGATCTAAAATACGCCGATAAAATGAGAACAACATTTCTCCGATAAACGGAGTAGAGAATTTCGTTCGAAATTCTTGAAAGGCTACCAAACAGGACAAAAATATCTGGCCAGTACATCGGTCAAGACTTTCCTCACAGAAGTAGTCAGTTAAAGTGCCATACGTGATGCACACTTTGGGCAATCATGTCTCGAAAGAGACATGACTGACTGGGCAGAAGTTTATCCCGTAGTAGGTTGCCATTGCTTTCTACGGTAGACTGGTTGCCGACCAAGGCTATAGAACTCAATCTGTCCTATTATTTAACCCACAACTGGAGGGAAGAGACGGATTAATACCTTTCCCAAGGGTATTTGTGCGTAAATGAATGCAATGAATTCAACTGGAATTCGAACTCGGCTCCCCGATTTGTCGTTCCGAGTCGATATCCACTGCACCACATGCAAAAATATCTGACACGAAGAAATTAATGTAAAATATAAACACCGCTCCACCTCATCAATTTAGAAAAAAATCTGTTTTTAATTTATTTTTTTACACTTTTAAAAAGTAAAAACGACAAAACAAAGAGACGAAAACCTATTTCAGATGCTTTTATAGTCCAGCAGACCCTCCCCACACGAAGACCTGACGTTACAAAATCATCGTCGCCGATTAGTCTTGTGACGTACTGTTACGAGGACGCATTTATATATTTAAAAAATAATAATGTCTAAAAAGTTGTAGTAAGGGATTCTATTGAGTCCTACGTGTTGTTAAAAAAGGTTTTAATTCAGAAAGTAGTCGAAAAATAAGGAAATTAGAAATAGAACGTTTGAAAGATGCCAGAATGTTCCAGTAAAATCTAAATTCGAAAGGTTCCAGAAATATGCAAATTAGATGTTAGTCCCTATAAAAATAGGTTTTGGGCAGAGAGCAGTCAGTTGTTATTAGGGTTTGCTGATGTTATCAACTCCGCTTGTGATTCAAGGATTTATATCCAGCCGAAAGAATCTATAAGAAAAGTTACCGACCAACTAAAACCTGAAAGCGAACCTCATGGAACTATATTATGGGTAAATACATATTTTTGACTCTTTCATTGACTGAACTAATAATTATTTCTTATATACACGTCTAAGGGTTTCTAAAAAGTATAGCACTTAACTTCTTTGCCAACTTAACTTGGTAAAGATACCCTTTCTCTCCTTGTAACACTCGCCGGTAGTAAACTATGTTGCTTGTTTTGAATGCAACAAAAAATGTATATTTGTAACTATTTTATTTAGTATGTTTTGTAAATTAAATATTTTTGATTTTGATCTCTGAGTTTTGGTCAATAATTTTTTTTCTTTTGTTACACTTAACACGTACTAAGATCAATTTAGTAAATATCTAGAAAGAATTGTTAGGTGCTAATTTTCAAGGCAAGCAAACCCTCTCCGCCTAGAGAATTGACGCTACCGAATCTTCCTCACTACAATTTGCTTTGTGATGGACTAAGAACAGTCTGGCCTTGTGTCATATTAAGTTTATTTCAAATAAGAAAATCTCAGGTCAGTTAATCTGTAAAATTATTTTGATTATAAAATCTAAAATATCAACATGTAAAAAACGGTGGTAAATGTTTACATGTAACACGTCACGTGATGTGCTTGTGGTAGATTAATAGACTGGAGATTAAGAGGTCCGTAATAGCAATAAAAATATCAGCTAGCTTTGTTCGTTCTTATAAACACAGATTTTTAAAAAAAATCTCTATGAATCAGTTTGCAAACAATAACTCTAAAAACACTTTTCATCGCGTTCAGTTGAGAGATACTTGTAAAATCCTTCTATTGTAAATAGTATAACTCTCAATGGATTCCACTTGGCGCATTTTAATTATTGGACAGAAATTTTTGAGCTCATTTTTTTTTTTTTTATAATTCTATTTTTTATTTACGTCACCGAACTCCTCACTTCGTTCTTGCTTGTGTATTTTTCATTTCCAGGGTGTTCATTGAGTTTTGTTTAACGGCATATCAACCTCTGTGGATTATTTAATGCCAAAAAGGCAGGTTTTTAGGGGTTTTTTTGGGTTTTTTTAATGTTCGGTTATAAGGAAAAGGTTGATTTAGTCAGATTTTGATGAAAAAGTTGTTTTTTTTTCTTTAGAAAACTCAAGATGTCTTGTATTTTTGTAAAGCAGTTTCTAGATGAGGTTTCATTGACCTATTTTTATAAAGAGGGTTTTGTCGAGAGTCAGATGTATTGCTAGTATTTCTTTTCTCGAAGAAAAATTTCTGGCAATATTTTTTTTCTCCAAAAAAGTATCGCTGGAATTTTTACTATAAAAGTATATTTTTTATACTTTCATAGTGTTTAAAAAGATATTTGCCCTGTTTTGGACTTTACATCTAAGTTAAACAGTCGATTGAACCAAATAATGTTTTGATTTCTACTATTATTTTTCGTTTGTTTGTTTGACTGAGGTTTGTATTCTACTTTGTTCTTATGGTCAGATTCATTTAAAGCTCTTTCATAATCTTTTCTTTTTTCTCATCAAAGAGTGTTTTGTGGGAACATTTTTTTGATAGTCTGTATTCTTAGAGATGTGTCTGATTATGCTGGTCGGATGGTTCGAGCTAGTGATTACGTACTTTAAAATTGTGTTTGTTTTCATATATGGAGAGACGCGGCCAATTTGTAGATTAAATTCTACATCTGAATATTGGAAAACTTTCTTGTTTCGACTTCTATTTCAAAATCGATGTTTTTGAAGAGTTTGAAAACTATTTTCTTATTTTGTCATTAAATTTATTTTAAATTAATTAATAAACACTTCCTAAAAAATCAGAATCAAATCAAAATTTCAATAGGAATTCAATCAAATTAAGTTATAGTTGTACTAGTAATTTAGAAAATTAAAAAAAAAAATCAAAATAAAACAAAACGTCATAAACATAAATAATATCGTGAAGCATAACATCAATAATAAAGGCTGTAACCGCAGGGACAAAAACAAATGCCCACTTAACAGACTTTGTAAAACAGGTGGTGTCATTTACAAAGCAGAGGTACATGATACAGATGGACAAAGAAAAACATATTTGGGGTCTACAAAAGGAATTATTGAAAACAGATGGAATGATCACAAATCTACCTTAGAAATTGTACCAATATACAGATGGAATGATCACAAATCTACCTTAGAAATTGTACCAATGTACAGATGGAATGATCACAAATCTACCTTAGAAATTGTACCAATGTACAGATGGAATGATCACAAATCTACCTTAGAAATTGTACCAATGTACAGATGGAATGATCACAAATCTACCTTAGAAATTGTACCAATGTACAGATGGAATGATCACAAATCTACCTTAGAAATTGTACCAATGTACAGATGGAATGATCACAAATCTACCTTAAAAATTGTACCAATGTACAGATGGAATGATCACAAATCTACCTTAAAAATTGTACCAATGTACAGATGGAATGATCACAAATCTATCTTAGGAATTTTACCAAACTGGCTAGACACATGTGGAAATTAAAACTGAAAAATGGAAAAGACCCTGATATAATGTGGAATTTAGAAAAACATTTTGTTGATGTCTGCAGATTGTAACAAGAAAAATTGGTCATTGTGTTTTTTCCAGAACAACAGAAAAATATTAAATGAAAAATAAGAAGTAATGTCCTTACTTAATCCCACCTATAGATACATATAAGGATCGTACAAACCTGGATGAAAGTGTTTTCAGATCCATGAAACAGGACAATTTCGCTGGAAAAAAAGAGGAAAGTACTGGATTGCTATGTGATGTCGGTTCTTTAATATGGCAGTGAATGTTGGAGAATATCTTCGAGTACTGGATTGCTATGTGATGTTGGTTTTTCAATATGGCAGTGAATGCTGGACAATATCTTCGAAGATGAAGGAAAAACTTGAAGCAGCTGAAATGTGGTTCTACAGAAGGATGCTGTGGATATCATGGACCGAGCATGTGAGCAATGACGAGGTTTTGGGAAGGATGGAGACAAAAAGGAAATTAGCATTGAGCATCAGGAACAGACAACTTATGTTCCTGGGACATACAATGGGGAAGGAGAGCTTGGAAAACCTGATACTAACAGGCCAGATAGAGGGGAAAAGAGACAGGGGAAAGCAGCGGATAACATATTTGAAGGAACTGATCAGGTGGATGACGGAACGGGAGTTGCATGGTGCAACAGGAGAAAGCGTGCTTAGAGCCACCAGGGATAGGGAGATGGGGAAAGCCATGTAAAAATTCGTAAAAAATTCCTGTTTGTACGTTTGAAAGTTATTATAAATCGCCTGAACATACCGAATGGTTGAAACCTAGATTGCGGAGATAACTCGTTTCCAAATGTAATTTGGATATATGTATATATAAATTAAAAATAAATTAAAATAAATATTCAACATTCAAAAATGTTGAATGGAGATTTCACGTCTCCTCGGCAACAGTCTAAATCAAAATGAATAAAATAAGATTAAAAAGATATTATATATATATATATATATATATATATATATATAAAAGATAATTAGAGAACTAGAAAGAATTATTATAAAATGACTAGAAATAATATGTCTATATAATCTTATGAAA
>JBBBDQ010000784.1:1042500-1137500 GCA_037127315.1 Ascarosepion bandense | reverse complement strand
ATATATATATATATATATTTCTAAATTTAAATCCGTTGGATAACCATTTCTACGAGAAATTCCTTGCTTTTTCAGCAACGGCTGAAACCAAAATTTTATTTATTCATATAAAACTGTGCAGATGTATAGATTTGTTGAATCTGAATAAATAAAGTTTTGGTTTCAGCCATTGCTGAAGAAGCGAGGAATTCCTCGTAGAAATGGCTATCCAACGGATTTAAATTTAGAAAATTTTTTATATTTGGCTCTGTAAATAGAACGTAGTATTTGCATCGAGCCTTCCACCTTCATCAATTTTAATATTAATAGGATCGTTTTGGGTGGGGATTTACCAGTCTGATCAGCTTTTGGGATTTAATATGTATATATAGGGATATCTAAAATTTAAATATTTAATTGCACCCTTAAATAAATAATTTTTTCCATGGGTTTAGATAAAACGTCTAACAGAGACTGAATTTTAATGGTAATATTAATATTACCCGTTTCATTATAAGGAAACATTTGGCATTCAGCGCTGCTGTCGGTGAAAGTTTATAAATATCTTTCTCTTAAAACAATTTTTTTAGGAAAACAGGATTCTCATGTCTAATGGTATCGCTTTTCTCCAGTATTGCTGGGGGTTTCCTTCTTAACTTTTTGCTTAAAGTCGTGTGGAACGCCAGCATCTTAGTAATATTTTTTCTTTGAGTTACACGTGATATTCATTTTAGCTCTCGCCGCCATTGAAAATCTTCAAGTGATGTGGTTTTAGTTAGCCGGTACAGTTCTCTGTTAATGATTCAGTAGCGCTCATCAACAATGTTCAGAAAAGTATGGTCCTCCCCAACATCCACGGGCTTCACTTGCTGATAAGCCATTTTTAACCTTTGATCTTCGAAAGCGGTTGTACACAGTAGAAGGTTTAAATATTTTAACTGGTTTGGCGCCATGCATGACATCCATAAGTAAGTTCCGATCAGAAATGTCTGTTTAAGAGCGTGACTTGAAATTTCATGTTAATGTTTAGAATTTGCAGCAATTTGCGGTGTTTGGCGAAACTACCTCTAACAGGCCGATCAATTTAGTATCTATAAATAGATTTATTGGATTATATATTACTATCCGTGATTATATATATATATATATTATATATATATATATATCCCTAATCATGAACAGTAAAATAGGTTTTATCCTTTTTAATTCCAAAATAAAATTCTGTACCCTTTAGAAAAATATTATATATATATATATATATATATATATATATATATATATATATATATGCCACATTTATTAAAACGAAATAAATTCTTGTAAGTGCGCTATTGAATCATTTTAACTTATAAATCTGCACATTGTTTTTTTTTTCCAATATCTCCTTTCAAAAAAAGACATAATACATAATTGAAGACATAATAGTTAATTAAATTTCTTTTTTTCCAAATTTCTCCTTTTCTAAAAAAAGATAATATTTTTAAGCCAGCATAGATAACCATAAAAATTTTAAAAATTAAAAGAAAACAGTTAAATTCAAAATCTTCCATTATTTAAAATAAAGAAAAACTAAAATATTCTATCAAATTAAAATAAAATAATAATCATATTATAAATATTTTTAGAAAGCTTCAATAACAACATTTACTTACTTTCGTTCATTAGGTATTAAATTACATCACTTGGCACACTACATAAATTATTCTAACTTTTACGGTTAGCCACAGGAATATTTATGAGCGCTCTTAAATTTAAACATGTTGAAAACATAACGACATATTTAATTCTGTTTGTACCTGGTGTAAAATAAAATCCTTACATTTACCTTGATAAAGTCCATCAGAGGACGAAAAGCGTCGGCAATGAAAAGCTATCTCTCTATCTTTATTCATATATCAGAGGTCACGCCTTTTAAAAAGAATAAACTCTAAACATAAAATTTTTTAAGCATGAAATCATTTTTCTTTTAGATAGATAGATAGCTAGCTATGAACAAACACCTAGCTAGCTAGCTAGCTAGCTAGCTATGAACAAACACCTAGCTAGCTAGCTATGAACAAACACCTAGCTAGCTATGAACAAACACCTAGCTAGCTAGCTAGCTAGCTATGAACAAACACCTAGCTAGCTAGCTAGAGCTAGCTAGCTAGATATGAACAAACACCTAGCGAGATAGATATGAACAAACACCTAGCGAGCTAGCGAGATAGATCTGAGTAGATAGATATGAGCAGACAGATAGATAGATGCTGAATTTCATTATTCGAAATATTGCTGAAATCGATAACATCTGAAAAAAAAATGAAATCCCTCAAATTTAACGCATTTAAAAAATAAAGATTTTACCTATATTTCTTAGATGAGGTATTGTAGTTATTTACATTGTTCAGACTGTTCTTATCTTTGTTGGCATATTCACGACGTTTCTGACTTTCTTCAGATGATTGTAATTTCGAACAATGCTTTACTTGGTTCACTGGGGTAAATTGTTCTCGTTCCATGAGTCATGGCTCTTCCAGATGTTCCAGTAATCTCCATTTAACTCAACTCTTTTAGTTCGCGTCTGCTGTAGCCAGGTATTGAACTCACAACTCTTTGGTTCAAGTCACTGGATTCAATTAACGGTTTTAGCCATTGGGCAATGTGAAGTAGAGTTTTATCACGAAAATGATCAATAACAATACTCAATCAATAATCCTTAACAGATAAAGAATAGTTCCAAGTGTTTATCTGGTAATTAACATTAAATTTCGTGTTTATGGAAAAATTTGAAACTTTCTTCGAGTCTATGATTACCGTCTTTTTATATAGCGTATTCAATTCATATATCAATGAATATAATATATCTATCTGGCCCTTACGATCGGTTTATAAGGGAAACTTGAAATCAGTAGTATGTCCTTTGAACATTTTTCCATAACTAACATGACGCTCTGACACCCTGATTGAGCACTCTGGAAGAATGGTAGACTTTGAAAAACAGTAGCTACTCTGGCATCTATGCATCGTTCATTCAGCAATGAATTAGAACACTCTCAGCTATTGGGCGTGTATATTGAAAATTACGCGCTAAAATTCTGCCTCCTTCTACCGAGTGCCCGTAGCTCCGAGGTAGAATCACCGACTGACGCCAATTCGGTCGGGTTTCAATCCTAGGTAAAAAGCAATCGGCTGTCTAACCGTACTGATGAGCTGTGATACAGCAAAACAGATCTGTCTGTGGATGACTATATAGATAAACTCCAAAGGACATGCGACTGATAGGGTGTATCAAAAATGTTTTTACAAACTTTGGTGGCGGGTTCCTAACACTAAAACAACGACAAAAGTCTATGTAAACAAATGTTCACAAATCATTCAATTTTAAGTTGTTAAGTTTGAAGAAAATTTTCTGCAGAAGGTGCTGTATTATCCCGAAGACTAGGTTTTATTTCGGGTACATTTGTGGCTAGTCAACATTTAACGGGTGTAGTAGTGAGTCACTTGAGATATGTTCCTTTTAACAATTGCAGGGTATTGATATCGGAAGCAGACAGACATGATTTTTACATACGGCTGCGCGAATGGAAATGGACACGAGGCTGCATGGCTGTATCAGATTGCGTTTCCAGACAAAAGGCAGCCGAGTCATCCAACCTTTGCTATCATCGAGTTGCTGAGACAGGATTCGTGGCACCACAAACTATAGATCGAGGAAGGTCGATTGTACATTGAACAGCGTTTGTTGTAAATTTCATATCTCAAAAATGAAGCATTTGCGAATATATATTTATATGGACCGTGTCCTTGTTTTGCTATGAGGAACCCACCCCCAAATTTGTAAAAATATTTTGGACATTTTATATTTATATATCACGCCTGTGATAGAGAATGTAAAGGGTATATATATATATATATATATATATATATATATATATATATATATAGTGGAACCTGTCGTATGCGACCACCCATACTGACATCAAAAGTGGTCGCATACGACAGGTGGTCGCTCACTAAAGGCTCATAGTCATGACCTACTTACGCCAGGAACGTATATTCCACTCATCAGAATGTAGATATTAGAATTTTACCGTGTAATCTGGCAATAAATAAATGAAAACAGAAGAAAATGGCCTAACTTTTAAAAAAATTATTCAGCCTAATTCATTTTAAAATTTTCAAAAACCTATTTACAACGGTCAACAAGAAACCAAAATATTTATTCACAAAAAATATTTATTAAGTGGGCTTTAAAAAAGTAAACGGTTTCAGTTATTTTCTTAAAAGTGAATGTCAACAAAAGAGTCTGCGACAATACATGGAAAAAAAACAAAACATACAAAAAGCTGACAGCGACAGTGGGTGGGGTAGAGAAATAGAGATAGATATACCCGGATAGAAATAGAGTAGATAGATACAGAAAAAAAAAATAAAGGAACGAAAGAGATAGACATTTGAGAAAGGGACATAATTGTGATTTTCCCAATCCCTGAATTTATCTAAGTCAGTAGAGAGACTGCGATGAATCCCTTGAACATGTCAAACACAATACATGTTGTACAAAACAGCCTACGTTTGACCGTGAGGTGAACTCAAGCAATGTACATTTCAACAAGAAATAACAGTTTGATACAACACTACAACAACAAAACAATGAGGAAGTGTTTCTAACTTAGATCAAATCAAAATGAAATAGATTACTCATTTAGTTTCACCTAATTTAGAAGTTCGCAGTGTACGACTAAAATGGATCTTTTTTTCTTGATCAGTGATTTTCACTCGTTGATGTTTGGAGGTGGTTGCTCACTAAGGGTCAATTAACATTAACATAGAAAAACGGTCGTTAACAACAGGTCGTCGCTGACTAAGAAGGTCGCTGACTAAGAAGGTCGCATACGGCAGTTTCCACTATATATATATATATATATATATATATATATATATATACCCTTCAACTTTTCTCTCACGGTCGTGATGTGGCAATCCTCGCACTGCTCTATCGCTACTTCCATGAAAAGTGTCCAGACGAACTACATTCCTCGGTTTCACCAGGCCTGACCTTCACGGCTAGGACCCACCATGCCACTTACATCATGACAAATCACTCACGTTCCCTCAGTGTTTCACGGGTAAGAAGTAAGTTCAACTCGAACAGCTTCTTCCCACTAACCGCTGCTCTGTGGAACAGACTCCCAAGATGTTTCCCTAATCACTGCAATCTTAACCTGTTCAAGTCCAGAGTAAACCTTTATCTTTTTCTCCTATCCGTATAAACTATCCCTTAACTATCTCGAGTTGCCCCCAGACCTTGTATAAGGTGAACCTAACTGTAATACGCCCGCACAAACACATGTGTAAACGATTTATAATTTTTCATATATCAAGGACAATTTCATGGAAATCTATAACAAAGTGGAAAAAACTTTGTGCGACGCGTTTCGTTCTTGAAAACATCGTCGGGTTTGAGTTTTGAGTTTGATTTTTGTTTAACGGCATATCGATCTCTGTGGGTTATTTAATGCCAAAAAGGAGGAGTTTTAAAGTATTTTTTAATGTTTGGTTATAGTGAGAAGGTTGATTTAGTCAGATTTTAACGAAAATTTTCTGTTTTTATTCTTTTTTATTTTAGAAAACTGAAAATGTCTTCTAGTTTTGCATTCAAAAACGTTTTGCTGAGAATTTTTTTCTTCAAAAATGTGTTATGGTAATAATTTTTTCTTCGAAATGTGTATTTTTCTATAAAAGTCTATTTTTATGTATATATTTCTATAAAAGTGTATTTTTATACTTTCATAGGGTTTTGACTCCAGTTTGGGAGTTAACTATTTGCCCACTGCTGGGACCCTAACAGGTGCTACCACTCTGGGTCAGGGTAGACCGGGGCACAACAGCAATTAAGAGGTGATTCCATGCTTCTCACAACCTCCCAATCAGAGGCCTTGCTGCCGGATGCAGTTTATCGTCATGCCCAGGAAACCGGACTTAAAGTGATGTTTATGTTGATGCGATTCCACATAAACACTATCTTTTTTTATTCAAATTTAACATTTTCAGTGTCTCCTCTATTTTGTTTGTGTGTGTGTGTGTGTGTGTGTGTGTGTGTGTGTGTGCGCGCACCAACGTAAACATCACTTTAGTCCGATGAAATCCTAAAAAAAAAAAAAAAAAAGCACACACGTCGCACGAAAACATTTTTCATTTTGTCATAGATTTTTCTAACTAAATTAAGGTGTTATGGTGAAACACACCTATTTCTGAGATAATGGACTCTCCCTTCTATATTAATAAGAGTTAACAGGAAGTTAACGAGGGAAGTTCTGAGGAATTCTTAGGAAGTTCATAGGAGTTCTTTAGAGTTCTATTGAAGTTCAGTAGAACTACTAGGCAGTTGATATTAGTCGGCAGTTAGCCGAATACTAAGGAGTCAGCTTTCAGTGGAAGATTATCAAGTTCCTAACATTTTGGGTGCGTTAAGTCGATTAGCAACCGACATAGCACGATTATAGCCTTCAGTGCGAAAACTATACCACAATATAAGGAAAAATCAAAACCGTTGATAAAACCAACGGACAACTTGCTAAAACCTAAAACCCTTATCCTGATCAAGTCTCGAACAAAAACGACAATACTGAAAAAAGAAAAATTTCTGCCATATCTGGTCGGGTGCTCCTGCTATCCACCTGGGTGTCCTCGACCAAATCCAACGGAGAATCTGTCATGTGATCGATCCCGACTTGGCAACTCGGATACAATCGCTTTCTCACCGACGCAGTGTGGCTTCCCTGTGTCTCTTCTACAAATACTTTCACGGCTTCTGCTCCGATGAACTTAGCTCACTGGTACCCCCTATATATGAATTTCCTCGAGCCACAAGATTAGCAACTAGGTCCCACCCTTTTACTGTGAAACCGATAAATTGTAAACGTAAATTCTACTCCAGCGTCTTCTTTTCTCGCACTTTCCGCCTGTGGAATTCCCTTCCGCATACTTGCTTTCCCAACAGCTATAATCTCCAAGAATTTAAATGTAAAGTCAATAGTCATCCCTTGTCTCACTAACTTACATCCTCTCTCTCATGCTTTTTTCTCCGTCCACCCACTCTCATCAGTATTCTCTTCCTTCTACTATCTTCCTGACACCCCCTGCATCCTCTCACAACTTATTTTGGTAATAACATTATTCGTGATCCTTTAACAGTGGCCTTGAAAAGCCGTAATTTCGTCTGACCTATTTCTTCGTTATTTTTAATTTTTTATTGTATTTCTTTTCGATGTGACACTTTTTTTTTTACACACGCATACACAAACAAATAAATTTATTTTGTCCGTAATGTTTTGATCTCGCTGATGAGATAGGTGTCAGATTTACTCGTCAAAATGGCTATCTGGTTTAAAAAAATTTGAATTTTTTGTGCGGCTGAGGTCTCCTCTTGGGTTAAAACTGGCATCGATGCTTTCATCCCTGCCAGAAAGTTGAGACTTAAATCCCACTCATTCCCTTGGTTCTCCCCTGCCTGCTCAGCTGCCATCGCCCACAGAAATCACTTCCTATGTAACCCCCTGTACAACAGTGGCAGTAAAATGCCTTGCTTGGGGCGACACGATTATAAAAGAAATAGAAATAGAAAAAAGGCCTCAATGTGTCAACCTCCCTATTCAGTAAAGTGCTCGACAGGTCAAAAAGAAAAGAAAAAAAGCTTAACAACGTTGAATCCTTTTAAAGGATGACCACTAGTCGTAATAATAGTTTAACGTTTACACGATCTTCAGATGACTTGACCACAAATGAAAGAGGGTGGGACAGGGGACTAACTGGTCAGATCAGTAGACGGTTATAGAAAAAAAAAATGCTCAATGCACAATACAAAGAACTGAATATGCAGTCCCCTCCCGGCGGACGTGTGTATAAATTTTAAAAGAAGGAATAAGCGTTAAGAAATACGGTTTGCTCTTACCTCATGAGACCAAAACTGTTGAAACCTTGGGCACCTAGGTGTGGTGTAATGGTTAATAAATTAGTCTCTATAATGGTGATTTTCTAAGTGTAGCTTAGATGTGGCACAAGGCCGAAAGTAAGGGACACCCAGTGAGGATCGAAATCACCACTTAGTTGTAATGATTCTAGCGAGACAAGCTTGCTAACCATTACATCACATCGAGGTGCCCTTCGCTAGAACTATTATGACTGAACAGTAAGTTTGATGGTCACTAGATGTCCCATACTTTCGGCTTTGCGCCACATCTAAGTTACGCTTAGAAAATCGTTATAGGGTTTAAACCTGGGTAGCAAGTGAGTGGTGAATATTTTGTTCTTTAATTATATATATATATATATATATATGTGTGTGTGTGTGTGTGTGTGTGTGTGTGCAGTGTATATCGGCTCAGAATGAGAAATCAGAGAGCCAAGTTCGAATTCCATTTGAGTTCGTTGCATTCACTTACGCGCAATTACCCTTGGAAAAAGGTATTAATTCCTTGCTTCTCCTTCCAGCCATGGGTTAAATAGCAGGACAGATTGGTTTCTATAGACTTGGTCGGAAACCAGTCTACCGCAGAAAGTAATGGCAACCTACTGCGGCAAAATCTTCTGCCTACTCAGTCATGTTCGCCTAAGCCTGTATCACGTATGATATATATATATATATATATATATATATATATATATATATATATATCCTACAGACTTAAATTACGTGCATAAGAGGTGTTGAAAAGTTCTCGGCCTGATCAAACAGCTCGCAACAAAAAATCTGTTCCGTCATTCGGTCAGATTTTATCAAGTAGGTTGGATTGTATATATAGGAGGGGTTGGGTAGAGGTCTGACAGCTGAAAAGTTCTTGGCTCGGCCGAATTCCCTAAATCTGCCCAAATAACCAACTTTCTGAATTTGTTAAACATTGGATGAGCCAACTTCAGCAATCACTAGAATATAGACAAATCAATAAATTCCGTAGCCCAAAGATGAGAGGAAAATACCGTTTATTTTAAACAGCAATTACTGATTTTCCACATAATTTAAGAAGTAATCCCATTAAAGTGACGACTTTAGCTCACAGTGAATCTAGCTACGTATCTATTGATCCACACTCGAATGTATGTGTGTGTATGTGTGTGTGTGTGTGTGTGTGTGTGTGTGTGTGTAACACTTTTGTGTTATACAGTATAACCCGGATATAAGAGAGATTTTCTCTGGTCCCAAATTACAGCCTGTGGTAATATATATAAAATAGACCAAGCCCGGATAAGAGAACTTTTATCCGGTCCCGACAACTCTCTTATATCCGGGTTACCTTATATTCTAGAAAAATATTGGTATAGATATTTGTTGAGCAAGAAAGTCATGTCCATGTAATACGCGCTAAAAATCGAACCCACAAGCCACAAATTACAAGCGAGTTCGTTTCTCACGGGACACTATTAATATGGCTTGACGTTTTTTGACCCCGTTATATCTACATACATTACAATATTTAATCGCCTTAACTTTTTTTCAGGCACAAGGCTACGGTCGTGGGGCGCTCGGAGAAGACCAAACTTCATAGCGTAACGAACGAACAGACTTTTACAAGAAAGACAAACTTGTTAACCATTTCAGCTCTGCTACTAGACACCCAGTAATGATAAAATTAAAATAAAATGCATTTAATAAATTTATCTTGGTCTAAGACGTGACTACAGTACTAGGACACCCAGTGAAACTCGAACTCACTATATCAGTATGCGAGATAAGTTTAGTAGTTGTAACTGAGATACTGTAAAGGAAGCGCTTATGTTCTTTGAAAATGAATTAGAATCGTAAAAAAAACGAAAATAAACAAATAGGCTTACCTTTCTGAAGAACATCTCTTTCCGCTTTTTTTTTTTTTATTGGGATTATTATTTACTCCATTGTTTACTTTCTTTTATACAGTTAAAAGTATATTTGATCTTTTTTCTTTTACTTTTTAAACTTCCCTTTTTCGTCGATTGGTGATGGTAAGAAACGACAATAACAAAACTACGCAACACATTAGCGTGACTCACTCACACTTACTGACTACGAAAAGTCGATTCGTATTTTCTTGGTAGCGGAAAGAATTAAGAACTTGTAGGTTTGCCAACATTACCAGGAGGGTTTAGTCCCCATTGTTGGATATTATTACCAACAGAACAGCTGAAAAAGTAGGAGGAAGGATTTTCGAATTTGGCTTTTATTCTTGACTCTGGCCGGATAGGTCCCAGATACATTCCAACGCTTTGGTAATCTCTCTTCCGCATCCCTTTACGGAGGGAGTAGAAAGAAGTATGCAAAAAGCGATGAAAGAAAGAAAGAAAAAAAAAGATGGCGGAAGAGAAGAAAGGCAAGAGGATGTAAAGAGTATGGATATAGTTTTATTTACATCGTCTGTCTGAGTAAACGTGATTTTTTTTTTTTCCTTTGGCTCTTCTTTTCTCTAAAAGCATGTCAGAATTTGTGATAAGGAGGAAATTAAAAAAAAATGAAAAGACTAAAAATCGGGGAAAAAAAAAGATTATTGTAGTGTAGTTGAAGCGTAGGGAGCTGGTTAACGTTTCTTGGTTCGGCCTTGTGTCAGACTTAAACGAACTCCCTACAGCTTACAATTTTTATGCGGGAGTTATAATCATCAAAAGGTTGGTTGACGGCAGGTTGGAATATGTGGAATTATGTGGAATAGCGTAAAAAGAATAAAATATACATTTTGCATTTTAAAATAGAAATTTATTAAAGAGAAAGACTAATATAAGTTGTAGGAGTTAATGTGCAATTAGAAACATTATTAAGAGGTTAAGGATGCAGTTCGTACAAAATGTTCGTAGTAGTAATTGTTGGAAGAGAAAAGGAGAAAGAGAACAAGGTGCGACCTGACCTTATTTCCGGATCGATTTGAAGTTGACGTTACATTTTAGTTCTTTCGTCTCTCGGCTCCCATCTGTCTCTCTTGACTGACGCCGAGGTCATTTATGTAGTCTTTTTGAATTTAGCACTGGATCGCTAAGTACTCAAGTCTTGCAAGTTGCTCCCATTGGTCAAAAATCATTTTAACACCTACTTGCGAAATCTGGTTTCGACTTTTTCTTTTCATTAAACACATGGTCAATCCTTTTTCTATTTGGGAAAACCAGAATTTCACACGTCGTTGTGAAGTTTTGTAAAAGTGAAGAAGGTTGATTTTAATTAATTTCTAATCCGCTACACAGTCACTGATTTTCCTCTGCAAGAGTGCAAATGTAACAAAAGATCGATTTAATATGTGGCCCCGTTCTTGCATGGGGTACTAGTGAGGATCGAACTCACTACTCATTTTTAAAGACCCACAAAACAGATCGTTATACGACACCGAAATTTGAAGACACATTGGGATAGCGAAGGATGCCTTCCAAAAACTACGCAAAGTATTAAGAAACAAGAAAATCTCGTTAGGGACAAAGAAATGTGTACTTAAATATTATGCAGTATCGGTCTCCTGTATGGAAGTGAATGCTGGACAATCTCCTCACAGATGAAGAAGAGACTTGAAGCAACAAAAATATAGTTCTACAGAAAGATGCTGAGATTACCATGAACTGAACACGTGAGCGAAGTTTTAGAGAAAATGGAAACAAAAATGACATTTGTACATCGGAAAGAGACAGTTGACATTTCTAAGGTACATAATGAGGAAAGGAGGCTTAGATAATGTGACACTCACAGGACATATTAAAGGCAAGATGGAGAGGGGAAAACAGCGTTTAACCTACCTAATCAGTTTATCTAAATGGTTGGCAGAACAGAGATTAGGAAAGACAAAAAAAAAAAAAAGAAGAATTTATTAAGAGTTATAAAAGAGAGAAAAATGTGGAGAGCCATGATCGCTCACATCCTGAAGGGAAACAGCACGTAAAAAAAGAATAGTGTGTTACATTTGTATCCTGTTACGTAAACTCAATTGCATAGGTCTCTGTTGTTGTCATTATTATTATTATTTGGGAACCGTCAATGGTTGTGATAGCTCGAAGTCATAAGTCATCGTGAGCGAGAGTTTGAGCGTCTTGGCCTTGTTCAGGTTGTTGTTTACGTTAGATAACGCGGTCTGTTCCAAAAACTGTAAATAAGGTCCTCTCAGCATAGTTGCAGTATAAACCACAAGCAGACTCTCTAGGTGCTGACGAAACACAACCGTGCCTGAGCAGGCGTCCGCAACGAGGATTAGCTAGTAAACAGACATTCTTGGATACGAGTAACCAGCCATTATATTTTTATAACAGCAACAACTAAAATAGGGAACACATGCAACTCGAAGAGAGAATAATGTCATAGTGAAGATGTTGATCTTCCACAAAAACTCAGAACAAAAGGTGGAAATTCTTACCTTGCCTCTACCAATAGTGGAAAAAGCGATAAGTTACTGCACTTGACAAACCTATTTTCCTGAAAACTGGTTGCTCGGTCAATGAATGCCAAATGTTTCCTTATAAGGAAACAGCCAATATTATCATTATAATTATTGAGAGAAAAATCCCATTCAAGGCTTACAAACGAACTAAATTAAAGTTTTGACCGTGGGTTTTTGTTTTGTTTGTTTTTCTTTTACACTGTATAAAAATTATGGCAGCTCATTCAGACACAGAAAAGATATTCTAGCCATATAAACAAATGCTTTAATTTCCAGAGTCTAAAGAAGCCGGAGTTCAGATCAAATCAACCAAATAAGAATCTGTATTGTGATCTTCCTGTACACTAGACGAAAGCAATGAGAAACAGGAGACATAGAAAAATTGTATAGCGTCATCTACTTAAAAGAGAACTTTATATCTCAGATATAAAAACATTCATGTATAACAATATTATAAGTTGCTTTAACGAACAATTTTGATAGATATTAATATCATTTAGATGCATAAAATTATGCTGAGATAATTTAAATTGTTCTTATCTAATATATAAGAAGATAATTAGGAGTAGCTGTTAAATTTTGTATTCGGTAAACATTTAAAAAAAAAAATAACGATTTGATATTAGACACATAGAACGTAACGTTAGCTTATTTAACCCACTAGCAGTATAGCCCGGCGCTGCTCGGGTGTAATGAAAGTTTTAAAACTAATCCACGGTCCTGGACGTTGGACGTTGGCACGAAAAACTAAAAAGCAATAGTTGTTTCCAGTTAAAGCAAAACAGTAGACTGAAAGAAAAATGAATGGATGTAAGTCAAATTTTGATTTCCTGGTATCGATATCAAATAAGTTTTTTTCGTCGTAAACTGAATTTTGAAGGCTAAATAAGTCCTCTGAGTAAATGGTATCATGGCTGAGACTAGGAACTACAATTATACCTACTTAGAGCCAAACCCAAAGCAAAAACTAAAATAAAAGGGCTGAAAAAAATACAGACATACAGGTAGATAAACAGACACACACACACACAAACATCTTGCCTTTTATATATCTATATATATTATCGATTTTCTGCACTATTGTAAGAACTGCAACCTTGAAACTTCTGAATATCGTTTCTTATGTCTTTGTCTATGAGTGTATCAAATTTGATTAAAATCGGACCACTCCTGCTATAACTCGATTTTTTCGATTATCGATATTTACAAAACATAACTAAGAACACTCGCAGACGCTTATATTACAACTGTGTAAATTTTCAAGAAAATCAGTTTAGCCGTTTCGAAGTCTATAGGTAACGGACACACACACAGACAAAGTTCCATTTATAAATAAGTTTGGATTGGATTTAGATTAGATTAGTGCCCATGGTCCTTTTTTTAGGACCAGAAGGATAATTTACCATATTTCAGCAATTCCTACGGTTCTCAGATATCTCTTTGGTTAGTCATAAAGAATGAAGAGTCTTTCAAATATATCACCCACTGTCTGATATATATTGGCAACATTGATGTCTCAGTTTTCAGTATAGAGTAAGTACTTTTTAGTAAGTAGTTTTTATATATAACTCATATTTGTATATAGTATGTATGAATGCTCTGTCCTATAAAGCCAAGAAAATGTGTGAAAATAATATTGCTCAAATATACCAAGCTCTTTAAGTTTGGTCCTAAAATAAAAACCAAACTAAAAATTTATTTTTTTCTTAGAATAATGTAATGAACTTTTTTTTTTAATATTAAATAAATTTGTACAAATTAAATATTTTTGTTAAAAAATTAAAGAAAAAAATGTTGGCACTCATGGGTTAATGGACAGATGGGAAGCTGCTAAAACAGCTATGAAGTGAGTGAAATAGACAGTAACAGAGAGTGAGAGAGAGAGTGAGAGAGAGAGTGAGTGAGATAATGTGTGAGAGAGAGAGAGTGTGTGTGAAATAATGTGATAAGAGAGAGAGAGTGTGTGTGAAATAATGTGAGAGAGAGTGTGTGTGAAATAATGTGAGAGAGAGTGTGTGTGAAATAATGTGAGAGAGGGAGAGAGAGAAAGTGTGTGTGTGAAATAATGTGAGAGAGGGAGAGAGAGTGTGTGTGTGAAATAATGTGAGAGAGGGAGAGAGAGTGTGTGTGTGAAATAATGTGAGAGAGGGAGAGAGAGTGTGTGTGTGAAATAATGTGAGAGAGGGAGAGAGAGTGTGTGTGTGAAATAATGTGAGAGAGGGAGAGAGAGTGTGTGTGTGAAATAATGTGAGAGAGGGAGAGAGAGAAATGTGTGTGTGAAATAATGTGAGAGAGGGAGAGAGAGTGTGTGTGTGAAATAATGTGAGAGAGGGAGAGAGAGTGTGTGTGTGAAATAATGTGAGAGAGGGAGAGAGAGTGTGTGTGTGAAATAATGTGAGAGAGGGAGAGAGAGTGTGTGTGTGAAATAATGTGAGAGAGGGAGAGAGAGTGTGTGTGTGAAATAATGTGAGAGAGGGAGAGAGAGTGTGTGTGAAATAATGTGAGAGAGGGAGAGAGAGTGTGTGTGAAATAATGTGAGAGAGGGAGAGAGAGTGTGTGTGAAATAATGTGAGAGAGGGAGAGAGAGTGTGTGTGAAATAATGTGTGAGAGGGAGAGAGAGTGTGTGTGTGAAATAATGTGAGAGAGGGAGAGAGAGTGTGTGTGTGAAATAATGTGAGAGAGGGAGAGAGAGTGTGTGTGTGAAATAATGTGAGAGAGGGAGAGAGAGTGTGTGTGTGAAATAATGTGAGAGAGGGAGAGAGAGTGTGTGTGAAATAAATAATGGAGAGAGAGAGAGAAATAGTGAGAAAGGATGCAAAAGATATTATTTTTTAGGCCCAACAGTTTAGAAAAATTTTAATTAAGCTTCTAAATTATTGACATCTGCGAAAATCCTGATAAGATTGGCAGCAATAAATGGTTGCTAATACCCTTGATCTTCACCCACATCTGCCCTTTTTAGTGAATGAAAACAACAATCTCAAGAAAATGATAAATTCTCTCTCTTCAATGTTGTCTTGAAACACAAGAGAAAACAAGTAGACATTTATAATTTTTTTTCTTTAATCGTATCACCCCGAGCAAGGCAGTAACGCCACTGATGTGCAGGGGGCTACGTAATAGTGAAAAGATTGGAAAAGAGAAAGCCGGAAACCACATCCTAAACAGGGAACAAGGGATGAGCCTCTTAACCTGTTCAATAGACGTGGGTGGAGTGTGAACCGGGCGATAGTTCAGTCTATCTACTCCAATTGAAAAAAAAAGAAACCAAAGTGAGAAGATGGGAAAAGAGAAAGCCAGAAACCACATCCTAAACAGGGAACAAGGAATGAGCCTCTTAACCTGTTTAATAGACGTGGGTGGAGTGTGAACCGGGCAATAGATAGATCTATCGGTTCACACTCCACCCACGTCTATTAAACATGGGTGGAGTGTGAACCGATAGATCTATCTATCGCCCGGTTCACACTAATTCATAATTGAAACAACGTTGCTCAGTAAATAAGTTTCTCTCTACCCCTCCTTCTCATTATATATATATATATATATATATATATATATAGTGTATCGAGGCAGCAATTAATTTTCTAAACATATACTGTTAAATATAAGAGACAATGAATGACTATTATGTTTAATCATGAGCCTTTCTAAACGTTGTATTTTGGCTTTAAATTCAGTTGAAAATAAAGACAAAAATTCTCATTTGACGTTTAATGAGGTTCCATTAAAATTTCTTGGTGTTAGGATCATCTAATGCTGCGACATCATGTAACTTAAATTTAGTGTATCGAGGCAGCAATTAATTTTCTAAACATATACTGTTAAATATAAGAGACAATGAATGTCTATTATGTTTAATCATGAGCCGTTCTAAACGTCGTAATTTAGCTTTATTTTCAGTTGAAAAAAAATAAAGACAAAAATTCTCCAACATTTGGATAATTTTTTATTAATTTGGTTCCAAGCTTTCGGCTCACATGAGTCATCTTCAGGTTATAAGGACGGTAACTCAATAACATCTACCATCAGCGACGATTTTATCTTGTATTGACATAAAACTCCGCTAAGCAACGGCAATAGCAACTTAATAAAAAATTATCCAAATGGAGAATTTTTGTCTTTATTTTCAACTGAAATTAAAGCCAAAATACGACGTTTAGAACGGATCATGGTTAAACATAATAGACATTCATTGTCTCTTATATTTAACAGTGTATGTTTAGAATAAATAAATATAAATCCAGGTGAAGTGGACTCAAGGTTTTACTATTTTGAGTGCCCTGTTATTTATTTTATTATAAACAGTGCTCAATATAATAAATATTATAGAGCTTAATATAATCATTTAGTTTTGAATTAATTGTACATTGCGATACGGAAATTTCTGTTTCGAGATTCCCTTCATCAGGCAACGTTTGATGTTAGTTTGTACAAATGATTTACATTTAAATACAAAAACCTTCGGTTTGCTCTTTATGTATGTGGGAATATATATAATTTACATGTGTGTTCCTTTTTAAGTAATCAGAGCGAAGATTCATTTCAGAATTTGGCCCCAAAGAATCTTCGCTCTGATTAGTTAAAAGGAACACACATGTAAATTTTATATCTTCCCACATATATAAACAGCAAACCGAAGGTTTTGTATTTAAATGCAAATCATTTGTACAACCAACCTCAATGTCTGATGAAGAGAGTATATCTCGAAACATAAAAATTTCCGTGTTGCAATGTACAATTAATTCATAACTAACTAACTATATATATATATATATATATATATATATATATATATATATATATATATATAACCCTTTCCCTCCAAGGAAATATTTGACTGGCATTTGAAATAGTGTGGAGAGTCAACATCTTGATTACATCATTGTTTTCTCTTCGCGTTACATGCGATATCCATTTTAGTTGTTGCTGCGATTGAAAGTCTTCGAGTGATGGAGTTTCAGTTATTTGGTATAGTACTTTGTTTGGGATTCTATAGCGTCACTCCATAATGTTCAAAGAATGGCCTTCGCCAAGATCCACAAGCTTCACTCACTCGAAGCCATTTTAACCATTGATCCGTTAATGATAACCATTAAGCGGTTCCGTACTGCTGGCAGCTTGCAACTAGACTTTAAAATAAACTTGCTATCATCCTACGTAGAAGGCATAAAGAAAAAACACGCTTGTAGAAGACGAAGCGTCCATTACTAATTTATATTTACGAGTCGACTCGACGTAACTTGGATCATGAAATAACACAGGAAATAAGGAAACACGAAAAGGCGAAAGTAACCAGAACAACAATATATTAACAAAGGTTACATAGAGTTGAAAGCATGCAAATCAAATAAGGAAAGAAAAGTTCTTTCCCTTTGTCTGGAGAGAAACGTAAATGTTCGATAGAAGATTAAATTGAATCAAGTTCAGTTTGAATAAAGTTAATGTACATACTGTTAATGTCTGTTTCCAATTGGAGTTTTTTAGCGTTGTGTGTGCATGCTGGTGAGAAATAAAAATTTGCCCCACTAATTGCTACCTGCAATTAGTGCGCGTGTGTATGTGTGAGTTAGGTAATAAACATGTCTGTTCTTGCCCGGGACGGAACCCCTAACTGGTGTAACACGTGACGCTCCCGGCTTATATCGGCATGCCGTTAGCGCGGGAAAAACTAGGGTTATCACGTGAACGCTGAATGACCACGTGTGTGTGGGTGTGAATGTATCAACCCTACATGCTCGTCATGACACTCATTGCCTACGTCACGACACTTACTAGTTTTACGACCCCGATTCGCTGTACTTATCCCGATGGTGACTTAAAAAAGTCGAAAGCGTGAACCATATTTCTTCTACTTTTCTTCTGAAATGAACTTTTGACAATTTCTAGCGGCATTTCCTTCATGTCTGAGAAAGATTATTCGCAATTTCGAAAAGTCGATCATTGAAATGAATCAACACAAAATGTCTGTTGTTTTTAATAATATTTGCCTTAAACAACATTTGCTGTCTAAATACACAGAAATTATAAAGGATGAATATAAAAGCCTGATTATTTGAAACACGTGCCATTTTGATACTGGTTACTGTTGCGCCATCTTTACAGAAACATTTTTATTATTTGGCTTGCGTAATTCCTCGACATTAATATTTATAGTTAACGTAGTATTTCAGCTATGCTTACACATAATCAGGGAAGTGCTATGAATTTTATGCCTACGTTCTATATTATTTTTTTTAAAAAAAGGTGCGTTTGTTGAAAGTCGAATTTTTGGTACCTTACCAAAAATAATTTTTCACAGATCTCAAAATAAGACGCAAATTAAAAATGGCGTGTTTATCAACGCAATCTAATAAATATATTATACACACTTGCATATGATCTGTCAAAAATTAAAGGATACTTGTGAAACGGCACTACTGCCTAGGATGCCTCTCCTTTGCTTTTCCGCTGTGATTTAAAATGTAGTATCTTTTCTTCACCGCTCTCCGTTTCTCTCTCCGGAGAAAGTTCACGGAACACCCCTGAGGGATGCGATTACCGGAAATTCCAACTCTGCGGCAGCACCTCCCTCATTGCATTAAAGAGAGAAGTTTGGCGGATACCAACGCAAGCGGAACAATGGTCGCAGGCAATGATAAATTTTGGACCTTATGTACGCGTATGTGCACCCCAGATTGAACAAGGTGTCGTGCTTCATTGCATTCACTTACGCGCAAATACCCTTGGGAAAGGTATTAATCCGTCTATTCCTTCCAGTTATGGGTTAAATAATAGGACAGATTGGGTTCTATAGCCTTGGCTGGGAACCAGTCTACCACAGAAAACAATGGCAACCCACTGCGGGATAATCTTCTGCCCAGTCAGTCATGTCTCTTTCGAGACATGATCGCCCAAGCGTGTTTCACGTATGGTACTTAACTGACTGTCGTGCTTCATGCTGTAGGGAGGGGCGAGTAAATACTCGATTAAAGTCTAGCATCTGTTCTCTCCCTTTCTTAAAGTTATGATTTTCTAACTTAGATGTAGCACAAGGCCGAAAGTAGGGGACTCTCAATGAGAATCAAATTCACTATTCAGTTGTAATTGCTCTAGTGAGACAAGCTCGCTAACCGTTACACCGGATCGGAACCTCTCTTTAAAATTATTAATCGATCTTAGTCCTGAAGATTCCAACTTTGCGAAAGAAAAGTCCTCTAAAGAGAGAACCCTACGTTGAACCGACTATGTTCCACCCTTCGTCTGTAAGGCGATGGGGTGTGTAAAATAAATACAGGATCAGTGTATAGTATAGGTTCCTCTTCTTCAGGTGGGACGCGATATAACACAGTCAGTTAAGTGCCATACGTGATACACGCTTGGGCGTTCATGTCTAGAAAGAGACATGACTGACTGGGCAGAAGATTATCCCGCAGTAGGTTGCCATTGTTTTCTGTGGTAGACTGGTTGCCGACCAAGGCTATAGAACCCAATCTGTCCTATTATTTGACCCATAACTGGAGGGAAGAGACGGTTTAATACCTTTCCCAAGGGTATTTGCGCGTAAGTGAATGCAAGGAATTCAACTGGAATTCGAATTCGGCTCCCCGATTTCTCGTTCCGTGCCGATATCCACTGTACCACAACGCACATCGATATAACACAAGGCTATTTTGATAGACAGACAGACAGACAGACAGACAGACAGACAGATAGATAGATAGATAGATAGATAGATAGATAGATAGATAGATAGATAGATAGATAGATAGATAGATTCTGACCTTGCGGCCATGCTAAATCTATTACGCATAAAGAGGAGGGTCGTAGTATTCTGACAGTTGCTTAACACTTGTGACAATTTTATATGCGCCAGGGTGGGTGGAGTTTCTTCTTAAAATGGCTATGTGTCACATTCTAGCATTGTGGGTGGAGGTAAATACAGAATGAGAGTGCTGTGTCGGTGCGCTCTGTAAAAAGCTACAGACAAATATTTGTGTGTGTTATTAAAAAGAATAGATATTTTATATCTATTAACTCTATTGATCACCTTTTTCTAATATGCAAATAATGTTTCGCAAATATGGTTGTTGTATACGGTATATGGTTGTTGTATACGGTATATGGTTGTTGTAAAAAAAAAAATAGCAGAAATTTGGTATTAAGTCCAAGCTTTCGACTCACATGTGTCATTATCAGAGGTGCATGAAAATAAAGATTAAAAAAATAATGTATTTTAAGCAGTGCATTGTTTTAAAAATTCAGTTATTTTTCTTTTAAACATTTGTGAAAAGTTTTTCGCCAGTTAGGAAAATAATCGATAAATTTAATAGACATAAAATATATTTTCTTTTTAATAAGACTCTCTTGCATATATATATATATATATATATATATATATAGGCCACTCGTATTTAAGGATACCCGTTTAACAGAGCGGTTAGCTAATCTCCATTGCAGACGCCTGTTCAGGCACACTTGTGTTTGTTCAATACCCACAGAGCCCACCTATGGTTTACACGCAACTATGCGAGCGGACCTGAGTTACAGCTTCTAGGAGAGAGAGCGTTATCTAGCGTGAACTACAGTCTGAACAGAGGCCAGGACGCTCAGTCACGATGACTTGTGACTTCAAGCTAGCACAACCATTGATGGTTCCTTAAAGGAAGCCGTCTACCCAATTTCACTCACAAGGCTTGGGTCAACCCGTAATAGGATTTCAAACAATTTCCAAAGGTACCGCACGCTGTAATCGCCTCTTTCAGACCGATAACATCAAAAAGTTGCCTTATATGTGTGTGTGTGTGTGTGTGTGTGTGGAGGCAGCAAATAATTTTCTAAACATACACTGTTAAATATAAGAGACAATGAATGTCTATTATGTTTAATCATGAGCCGTTCTAAACGTCGTATTTTGGCTTTAAACTTTTTAATCTTAATTTGTGTTACCGTCTTAATAACCTCTCTAAAGATGGCTCATGTGAGCCGAAAGCTTAGATCCAACTTAATAAATTATACAAATGTTGGAGAATTTTTGTCTTTATTTTTAACTGAAATTAAAGCCAACATACGACGTTTAGAACGTCTCATGATTAAACATAATAGACATTCATTGTCTCTTATATTCAACAATATATATATATATATATATAAAATAAAAAGTTTATCATTTAGATGGTTAGTGTTGTTACTTTTAGGATTTCGGCTCCATAGTTTCGTAGAGAGTCCTCCAGCAATCACTCCATCCACTCGCCAGTGGATATATATATATATATATATATATATTTTATATATATATATGTGAGAGAGAGAGAGAGAGAAAGTACTGATGAAAGTAATGCATTTGCATCACTGATTGGTGTTCAAACCCAGATTAAAAGAAAAAAAGTCGACATCCACATAGTCACCATACATTAACAAAATAGAATCGGCAAATAGGAGTTTCATTTCCTACTGGTATAGCTTGCGTTTATTTTGTATTAATAACCTCGAAAAGACATGAACCCTTCTTTCCCATTTGATCATTTCAAAGATTATTTACTGCTGCTGGTATCATGTAGCCCAGTACAAACTGTCGAATCCATCTTGCACATTTATAAATATACTATTCGTCCATACATCGAATACTGTTGCCATAGCTGTTCGGGGGCTCCTGCTATTCACCTCGGATTCTCGGCAAAATCCAAAGAAGTATCTACAATGTAATCGATTCTGACTTGGCATGTCGCCTTCAATCACTTTCTCACCGACGTGATGTGGCTTCCCTCTGTCTTTTCTACAAATATTTTCATGGCAACTGCTCTGACGAGCTTTTTTCTCTGGTGCCCCGACTACATGAATTTAAGTATGGTACTAAACTGGCAACTAGGTCTCGATCCTTTTAACTTTGAAATATTTAAATGTAACCGCAACTTCTACTCCAACAGTTACTTTTCTCGCACTTCCTGTACGTGTAACTTCCTCCCGTTTATGTTTTCCTGATAGCTACAATCTCCAAAAAACTAAATGCAAAGTTAATCTTCTATATTCGTGAAAACCGTTAATCTTTTATCCTTTCTTCAATACCACCTGTACCCAGTCTTTTCTCTCACTGTAATCCCCTGCACACTAGTCGAAATATACTTGAGGCAGTCGTCCGTTTTTGTCCCTTTGCTGGCACTGATTTGCAACAACTGGATGGAGCAAGGGTCTATACCTCGACGATTTAACATGGGTGTAAGCAAGTTGCTTCGCAAGAGCAAGAGCGGTGGGGGTGGCTTAGATAATTATCGGCCTTTAACGATGTTAAATACTAACTTAAAGATTTTTTCCCAGGTCTTGGCCCGCCGTTTGCAGGCTTTCCTTTCTAGTCTGATTGGCCCCGAGCAGACTTAGCACAAGTCTGTAAAGGGCAGGACTATTCAGAACAACCTCGCCTGAACATCGAGAAAATCACAGTGAAGCCGCGCTGATCAATTTGGATCAATCCAAGGCATTCGATAGGGTTGACCATCGGTTTTTGGAGTCTGTCCTTTCCGCCGTCGGTTTTGGGTCGTACTTTCGCTCCTGGATCCGACTGCTGTATGCGTACCCCGGTGCGCTGGTGGAAGTGAATGGGGTAAGATCAAAGCCTTTCACACAAGGTTGTCCACTTTCGTCTTTGCTTTACGTTCTTGTGTTGGAGCCCTTCCTTCGCAAGTTAAAGGCGAATCCGGTCCTACGCGGAATTTCCCTACCTGGTGCTACCACCTCAGCCAGGTACTCCGCCTATGCTGACGACGTTTTGACGAGATTGACGAAGTTACCAAAGAGATCAGATGCTATGAGACGGTGACAGGGGCCAAGATCAATCGCGATAAATCTGTGGGCTTGCGATTGGGTGCGTGGAAGGGAGTTTCTCTTCCCGGATCTTTCCTCTGGACGAACGGGCCGATCAAGATTCACGGCGTCTGGTTCGGTCCCGATCTCCGGTTGGAAATGAATTGGTCGGAGGTTCGAGAAGGCCGAGTGTTCAGTTCATCTGTAGCCTCGGAGGAAGCTTTCCTTAAAGGGAAGCGCGGAAGTATTGCCTCGCACATCTACGCGATTCTCCCTTACCGACTCTCGGTACTTCCTCTCCCGTGTGCCATTCGGTTGGGTTTCATACAGCTCTTGTTCTCCTTCTGGTTGGTAGAAAGCAAGGCTCCCAAGGTGCGTCGCGAGATCTGTTGCCTCCATCCTTCTGAGTGCGGTATAGGCATGCCCAGCGTTGAGATTCGTCAACATACGCTTCGCATTAGATTACTGGATCGAATGTGCATGCAGGCGGATGAGAATGGTGCCCTCGTTAAAGAGGACGTCCATAAACATTTTCCATCCTTGAAAAGTGTGCACTTGTCAGAGGAGGAGGCTGGCCGTACTACTCGCGGCGGGGGCTCCTATCACGAATGTCGTTTGGCTCTCCAGTTTCTCTTGCGGGCGACGGATGGCCTCTCCAACGCCTAAGCGTTGTCTCTTAAGGCGTTATATCTGGGGTTAGTTAGAGGGGCCGTTCAAGATGAATTGATAGGCGAGCTCGGCCTGACGAAGCAAGAGGCTTGTTCCATATGGCCTCGGGCGCCCAGGTTGAAATGTCTCACTAACGATGAGGCATCACTCACCTGGCTGATGATTCGTAAGGCACTCTGGGTAGGCAAGAAGCTTCATGCAGCGGGCCTAAAATCTGTTTCAACCTGCGTGCGTTGTGGGCTGTCGGCGGAGTCCGTCGATCACGCCTTCTTCCACTGCAGTGTTGTTGCCCCGTTGTGCAAGTTTCTTGAAGATCTCATAGTTCGTATGCTGCGTGGAAAGTTCTTTGTCCTTGTGGCTAGTTCTGTTTGTAGCAATGTCGTACCGCCGTTATCTAAGGCTGAGCACTACGTGCTCTTTTGCTTACTAGGTGTTATGCGAGTCGTGATTTGGACGATGCGATAGAAGGAATTCTATGGCAATAAGAAGTTTACCTCTTCCCAACTGATCTTGTTCTTTAAGCATCAGCTTAAAGTCAAGATTAGGACGGAAAGGAAACGACCCACTCCATCAGAATTTGGCAAAAGGTGGGTGAGTCTTGCGCGTCTCTGTCGAGTGAAAGGTTGACGCGTTGTTTGATGCTGGTTAGGCATCAGAATTTTAGGAATTTGTAGATTTTTTAGTTTTTCGCTTTAAAGTTAGGGTATGAATGCTCATATACCCCCTCTTTTTGTCCCCATATTTCTTTTAATTTAATCTCACATCCCTTTCCCGCTTTAGGTGTTCAGGAATGTTAGTTCTCCGGTGGATGCGCAGCGTCTTTCGTTTTTACAAATGTGCTTTTCGTTCTTGTTATGGTGTTTACATGTGTGAGTATTTGCTGACCGGATAAGTGGTAATTATTATAGTCTTAAAGCCACGCATTATTTTTCGTCAGGGGAACTGACTTTTCTGTCACATTTTTTAGAGTAGTGGGGGGGGGGGGCTTTATTACTAATACAATTTTATTTAGTTTCTTGTATTGTATTTCATTGTATAAAATAATTGGGGAATTTTAAATGTTATCTTCTGCCCATGCCCTCCACTGAAAATTGTACATATGGGAGTTAAGTAGGATTACATAAAGCATCTGAGGTATTATGGTGGACGAGGTAAGAATGTTAAGTAAAAATGTGGTATTATGGTGTAAGGTTTATTCTAAGTGTGTAAGGGTCGACGAAAGTGAATAGCTAAGTTAAATTAAGACAGAGGATGACCAGGCTTCCCCATCCCCGTTTCAGGCCTTGTGCCACATTTGTACAGATATGTACAATAAATATTGAAGTTCTTGAGAAGTTCATAGTAGTTCTTTAGAGTTCTATTGGAGTTCAGTAGAACTACTAGACAGTTGATATTAATCGGCAGTTAGCCGAATACTAAGGAGTCAGCTTTCAGTGGAAGATTACCAAGTTCCTAACATTTTGGGTGCGTTAAGTCGATTAGCAACCGACATAGCACGATTAAAAACTACTCCACAACAAAGTCTCTCATCATCATCTTTGAATAGTTTTTTTCCGGCATTCACTGCCATATTGAAGAACAGAATCACATAACAACCCAGTACACTCTTTGTTTCTAGTGAAATTTTCCTTTCTCTCAATACTCTACTCACCTTCTGGAATGCATTTTTGACCATGTCTATTCGCCTTCTGATTTAAACTTACTGTATTTATTAAAAAATAAATTATTTTAAAAAGCCCAAAAATTTAAATTTGAAATTTAATCATCTTGCCACTAGCAAAGTAACGGGTGCCGAACTATTAATCAACAATCTACTGCGAGATCAACGTTTGGTTGCAAACAACGAGACTTATATTTAGTTTAATATAATTTCTACCAGACTGTTCGTCGTTTGTAATCTATGTTCACGTATTCCCCTTGAGACACAAAAACCTTATTGAGTACCATGTTCACTAATGCATATCGGACGAATTTCAAGAGAAAATAACGCAGCTACGATAAGAAATAATATTTATGCTGGATATATAGATGTGTGCGCGGGTAGCGTAACGTCCATCGGTTCAGAAATTTGAATCGATGAACCGAGTTCAAGTTCAGATTCCAGCCGAGTTTGTAGCATTCACTTTCGCAATAACATGAATCCATCTCATCTAGCACACAGCTATGGATTAAATAGAAGTGTAACCGAGCCTTCTAGTTATGACTGGCAGCCAGTCTAGAAGAAAGAGTACTCTAAATTCAAAACCGTAGAGAACGTAACGAGAGAAATACTTCACAGTTTTTCGCTACAATTAAAATAAAAATGGGGTCTGTGGCGAGCTATTATCTACGTCCTGAAAAGGACATGGTATTTAGGTAGTTTCAAAAGACTCAGCGTGTCCTTAAATACTAATAATGATTGGTTAATTTTAACAATGTTGACTGTGGTTTTTCTGGTAAAGCTCGCTGTGCAATACCAACTCCTTTGAATAATAACACTTTTTTTAGAGCTTGCCAAAGCCTTACACATTGGCGGCCATAATCTCAACAATATCAGATACGCGGATCACACGGTGCGGATAGCAGATATGGAAAGGAAAATGAAGGACCTCCTACAGAAGTTAGCAAAATAAAGAACTGAACATAAACCTCAAGAAAACTGACTGTATATGGAAATTGCGACATGGGGATCCAAAGACGCATAGGGGTGACCAAAGACGCATTTTAGACTCTAATTAAAGTACTGAAAGACAGGAAAATCTCATTAGAAACAAAGAAAAGAGTGCTGGATTGCTACGTGATATCTGTCCTTCTGTATGGAAGTGAATGCTGGACAATCTCATCAAAGATGAAGGAGAATCTTGAGGCATCAGAAATGTGGTTTTACAGAAGGATGCTGAGGATACTATGGACAGAGCACATGTGCAACGATGAGGTGTTGGAAAGGATGCAAACGAGAAGAAAACTGATACTAAATATCAGGAAGAGACAAATGAGGTTCCTGGGACACACAATGAGGAAGGAGGACCTGGAGAACTTAATACTCATAGATCGGATAAATGGAAGGAGTGACGGGGAAAGCAGCGAGAGACGTACTTGTTAGGTCTGAGTAAATGGTTGACGGAGCGGGGCTTAGAAAAGATACTAAAAGAAAAATTATTGAGAGCAACAAGAGACAGAGCCAAGTAGAATCCATGATCGCCTACGTCCTGAAGGGACACGGCACATGAAGAAGAATGAATAAACCTAAGACATGACCGCGCAGTTAATCAGTAATGAGAAGCGGTGGATTCATACCTTATCAGAATTTGATAAACAAATAAATTATAATGTGGGTATAAAGTGGAGGATCAATTCTCTATTATAATCAATATATGAAATGATCCCTCATTTTGTAGCCATTCTAGTTTCTATCCATTTATATTCTAGATTTATGGGCTAGAGCAACTGGATGACGGAGCGAAGTTTGGGAGAAATACCAAGAGGAAAATTATTGACAGTGACAAGAGACAGAGCCAAGTGGAAGTCCATGATCGCCTACATCCTGAAGGGACACGGCACATGAAGAAGAAGAAAACTCTTTCCCAGTCGGACTATCTGCGCCCGGGTGGAGAGGAACCCAGACGAGGCTATGCCGAAGGGCAGAGTCTATATATATAAGTGATTCCGACCTCGCATATGCAAGATCTACGGGGAATTTTTGCCCGATCGTATGCCTCACGTAAAAATCGGCCTTGTGACACATCCCGCCTCTGTGGGAAGGCTCGGGTAAATACCGAATAATGATGCTTTAAAGTACTCTTCAGATGAATGTGCGTTGTGGTGCAGTGGATATCGACTCGGAACGACAAATTGGGGAGTCGAGTTCGAATTCCAGTTGAATTCTTTGTCTTCACGTACGCACAAATACCTTTGGAAAAGGTATTAGTCCGTCTCTTCCCTCCAGTTATGGGTTAAATAATAAGACAGATTGGGTTCTATAGTCTACCGCAGAAAGCAATGGCAACCTACTGCAAGATAATCTTCTGTCCAGTCAGTCATGTCTCTTTCGAGACATGATCGCCGAAAGCGTGTATCACGCATGGAACTTAACTGACAGAATGATTCGAAGAAATCAGAAAACAGCGACATACATAGCTTTGCTTGGGGTGAAACGATTAAAAAACTTCCTTGATAATCTTGTGTGAAATTGAATGCATATTATATTATGGAATGATCAGGGTTGACACACACATCACATCGGTAATCGTCATTAATGAAGTATTTTTATTCATCTATTTATATTGTATAATCGTACCAAAAATATTCTTTATGGTAACATGGGTGGGCATGACAGATTTTTAGATAAGATTTGGTAGTCAAAACCAAAAACGTTAAGAACTAATGAAATACACTGTCGAAGAGTAAGTAAATGTTACATATGCTTTATTATAAATGAATACAGGATTTTCTTTAATAATTTCTCTGAAATATGACCAAACCTTAAAACAACTCAACTAATGCCGTCAATGGAGCTTAAACAACAACAAAAATGAAACAAAAATAAGTTATTTTATTCCGTATTCAAGAATTCTACCATTTCTACTAATTTCGTTACATTGAAATGTATTTTTTTATATATTAGCGTATCGTAGGGTGGAACATAGTCAGTTTAACGTGGGGGGCTCATACGAGTATGAGCCAAGGACATAACTCACAGCTGCTATCAATTAACCATCATAGACAATCTCACCTACATCCCATTAGCATGGAACAGGCTTGCCTCCCAGAGAGTAGAACACTACGCCTCCTTGGCCTCACACTTTCAGCGGACCTCAAGTGGAATGACTATCGAATCCATTGCTAAATCCGCTGCTATGAAAGTCGGTTCTCTGTGCAGGGCCCGGAAGTTCTTTCCGTCTGAATCTATCCTCTATCATCCGCCCGTATATTGAATACTGCTGCCACATCTGGTCGGGTGCCCCTGCTATTCTCCTCGGAGTTCTTGACAAAATACAACGGAGAGTCTGTAATGTGATCGATACCAACTTGGCAGACCGCCTGCAGTCTCTCTCTCACCGGCGCGACATGGCTTCTCTGTGCCTCTTCTATACATACTTTCACGACTTCTGCTCCGATGAACTTAGATCACTGGTGCCCCCTAGGTACGAATTTGCATGAGATACTAGATTAGCTACTAGGTCTCACCCTTTTACAGTGAAACCGATAAAAATGTAACAGCAGTTTCTACTCCAACAGCTTCTTTTCTAGCACTGTGGAATTCCCTTCCACGGGATTGCTTCCCCCAACAGCTAGAATCTCCAGGAGTTTAAATGTAAGGTCAGTAGACACCCCCTAACACACTAACTCGCATCCATTCTCTCAAACACTCTTCCCATCTGCCCAACCCTCAGCCTCGATATCCTTACCCGTCTATCACCCTCCTTCTGACATTTCCTATATCTAACCATCCTTTCTCATCACTTTCCGCCCTATGTAACCCCCTGCGCAATAGTGGCAGTGGAATGCCTTGCTTGGGGTGAAATGATTATATAAAAAAGAATTCGCTAACCCTCCCTCTTTAGAGGAAGTTTCTTTCGCAAGGTTGGAATCCTCAGGCCTAAGCTTCATTGATAACTTTAAAAGAGGGCCTAATTTGACCTATTCACGAGTATATATGGTTTTCAAACATTAAATATTTTAACAATTTGAGTTTTAATTCTTGCACGAAATTTAAGCATCTCGAGTACTGTTCAAAATCTTCGAGATTTTTTTTAATTTATCCAGGTGTGGCTTAGCGTTCTATCCTGGCACCTTTGTTGTTTCTAATTTTTATAAAAGACCTTCCTGATGTCATCAGTTTTCAACTCCGTATAGGAGAGCCGAGTTCGAATTCCAGTTGAATTCCTTGCATTCACTTACGCGAAAATACCCTTGGGAAAGGTATTAATCCGTCCCTTCAGCTATGGGTTAAATGACAGGGCAGATTGAATTCTATATCCTTAGTTAGAAACCAGTCTACCGCAGAAAATAATGGCAATCTACTGCGGAAAAATACTGTCATACCTAAAAAAAAAAGACATGATCTCCCAAGCGTGTATCATGTATGGCATTTAACTGACTGATCTGTGATGACGAGACAAGTATTGTCTCCTGTTTTAGTAAGTCTGATCAGTTCCATAAAGTCTGACCTCAAACATGGCCTACAATCTTGCTAGATGGTGCAGACAGTGGCTTGTTAATTTTAGCGCACCAAAAACTAAACTGCTCTAAAATCGTCTAAGTGACCTAACCCTTTTACAAATTATCAGCATGGCTGGGGCTAACTTCTACGAGAGTCACTCTTTGCGTCTTCTACAAATGACGTTTTCAGCTGACATGAAGTGGAAAGAGTATATTAAATCAATTGCTAATTCTGTAGCAAAGAAAGCTAGTTCAATCTGCCGTGCTAGACAATTTTCTCGCCAGAATCTATGCTCCGTATTTATAAATCTACAATTCGTCCATGCTTTAAATATTGCTTGTCTGTTACTCCTACTATATATTCAGATATTCTTAATGAAATCCATAGAAAAATCTGCAATGTTAATGGTCCTGATTTGGCATATCGTCTGAAGTCCCTTACCCACCACTTGTGTCTTTTATAGAAATACGTTCATGATAATTATTCTGGTTAATTTTCTCTATGGTATCTAGACTTTATTAATTTAAGCAAGGCAATAAAACAACTAAGACACAAGGGAGATACTGAGTGTCAAAAAACTGCTATTAAAGAGAGAAGACAGTAAAAAAAATGAAGATAAAAGATAACGATTGACATTGCATTTAAATTTTTGAAGATCAAAGTTGCATAGAAAGCAAGAAGCGGGGAGAGAGTCCCATAAGCAAGAAGTGCGAGAGAAGAAACTGTTAGAACTTACGATTACATCTCGCCATTTCAACTGTAGAATGATGAGACCTAACCGCCAATCTAGTACTGAATCTAGTTTCCAAATTACACGTTGAATAGAAAATCCATTTATTTCGAAGATCTGAGCATTCTCAGTATAGACTTTTTTGGTCCTTAACAAACTTTCAACTTTCCCTTTAAAGGAAATCATTGAACTTGTATCTCCGAGATGACGTAGTGAGTTGAAAATTGGATTAAAATACGTCCCCTGATAGTTAGGAGTTTCAATATCGTGTTGAAAACTTACATCGTTTCTTGCACTTCTCGCTTGTAGAACTCTCTTCCGGCTCCATGCTTTCCAGTTATCTTTAATCTTCAAAAATTTAAATGCAATGTCAGTTGCTATCTATTGTCTTCCTGATTACTTTTATTTTGTTATCGCTCCTTAGAAATGTTTCTATTTTTGAATTCTTCCATACCCATTAATCATTTGTGTTTAGGTGACTTTACTGCCTTGCTTGGGGTGAACTAGATTTTTAGAAATAAATCCACTGGCTTAGTGATAAAATAAAAATTAAAAATTAAAAAATAAAAGACAGACACGCGACAAAAATCCGAATAAAATTGCTAAGTAGTGACTGGTATAGAAATATCCCCTCAGCATTGGTGGCAGAACAGATAAATTATTCATATGGAATCAATGGACGTTGGGTTCAAAAACTCCACGAAGGTTGCAAAGTAGGTAAAGAGATACCTGAAGAAAGCCTGGGGATACAACAGCCGAAACGATGTGCATGCTGATCCGAATAGCAAAACATAATTAAGTAATGTCGATTTAATTACTTTTTCAATATTACTGTCAATTATCCTTGGTAATGTAATATCAATCGGTGAACGCATGCTATCATTCCTGGTAATGTAATATCAATCGGTGAAAGCGTCCTATTATTCCTGGTAATGCAATATTAATCGGTGAAAGCGTCCTATTATTCCTGGTAATGCAATATTAATCGGTGAAAGCGTCCTATTATTCCTGGTAATGCAATATTAATCGGTGAAAGCGTCCTATTATTCCTGGTAATGCAATATTAATCGGTGAAAGCGTCCTATTATTCCTGGTAATGCAATATTAATCGGTGAAATCGTCCTATTATTCCTGGTAATGCAATATTAATCGGTGAAAGCGTCCTATTATTCCTAGTAATGCAATATTAATCGGTGAAAGCGTCCTATTATTCCTGGTAATGCAATATTAATCGGTGAAAGCGTCCTATTATTCCTGGTAATGCAATATTAATCGGTGAAAGCGTCCTATTATTCCTGGTAATGCAATATTAATCGGTGAAAGCGTCCTATTATTCCTAGTAATGCAATATTAATCGGTGAAAGCGTCCTATTATTCCTGGTAATGCAATATTAATCGGTGAAAGCGTCCTATTATTCCTGGTAATGCAATATTAATCGGTGAAAGCGTCCTATTATTCCTGGTAATGCAATATTAATCGGTGAAAAAAAGCGTCCTATTATTCCTGGTAATGCAATATTAATCGGTGAAAGCGTCCTATTATTCCTGGTAATGCAATATTAATCGGTGAAAGCGTCCTATTATTCCTGGTAATGCAATATTAATCGGTGAAAGCGTCCTATTATTCCTGGTAATGCAATATTAATCGGTGAAAGCGTCCTATTATTCCTGGTAATGCAATATTAATCGGTGAAAGCGTCCTATTATTCCTGGTAATGCAATATTAATCGGTGAAAGCGTCCTATTATTCCTGGTAATGCAATATTAATCGGTGAAAGCGTCCTATTATTCCTAGTAATGCAATATTAATCGGTGAAAGCGTCCTATTATTCCTAGTAATGCAATATTAATCGGTGAAAGCGTCCTATTATTCCTGGTAATGCAATATTAATCGGTGAAAGCGTCCTATTATTCCTAGTAATGCAATATTAATCGTGGGTGAAAGCGTCCTATTATTCCTGGTAATGCAATATTAATCGGTGAAAGCGTCCTATTATTCCTAGTAATGCAATATTAATCGGTGAAAGCGTCCTATTATTCCTGGTAATGCAATATTAATCGGTGAAAAGCGTCCTATTATTCCTAGTAATGCAATATTAATCGGTGAAAGCGTCCTATTATTCCTAGTAATGCAATATTAATCGGTGAAAGCGTCCTATTATTCCTAGTAATGCAATATTAATCGGTGAAAGCGTCCTATTATTCCTGGTAATGTAATATCAATCGGTGAAAGCATGCTATCATTCCTGGTAATGTAATATCAATCGGTGAAAGCGTCCTATTATTCCTGGTAATGCAATATCAATCGGTGAAAGCGTCCTATTATTCCTAGTAATGCAATATTAATCGGTGAAAGCGTCCTATTATTCCTGGTAATGCAATATTAATCGGTGAAAGCGTCCTATTATTCCTAGTAATGCAATATTAATCGGTGAAAGCGTCCTATTATTCCTGGTAATGCAATATTAATCGGTGAAAGCGTCCTATTATTCCTGGTAATGCAATATTAATCGGTGAAAGCGTCCTATTATTCCTGGTAATGCAATATTAATCGGTGAAAGCGTCCTATTATTCCTGGTAATGTAATATTAATCGATGAAAGCGTCCTATTATTCCTGGTAATGTAATATTAATCGGTGAAAGCGTCCTATTATTCCTGGTAATGCAATATTAATCGGTGAAAGCGTCCTATTATTCCTGGTAATGCAATATTAATCGGTGAAAGCGTCCTATCATTCCTGGTAATGCAATATTAATCGGTGAAAGCGTCCTATCATTCCTGGTAATGCAATATTAATCGGTGAAAGCGTCCTATCATTCCTGATAATGCAATATTAATCGGTGAAAGCGTCCTATCATTCCTGGTAATGCAATATTAATCGGTGAAAGCGTCCTATCATTCCTGGTAATGCAATATTAATCGGTGAAAGCGTCCTATCATTCCTGGTAATGCAATATTAATCGGTGAAAGCGTCCTATCATTCCTGGTAATGCAATATTAATCGGTGAAAGCGTCCTATCATTCCTGGTAATGCAATATTAATCGGTGAAAGCGTCCTATCATTCCTGGTAATGCAATATTAATCGGTGAAAGCGTCCTATCATTCCTGGTAATGCAATATTAATCGGTGAAAGCGTCCTATCATTCCTGGTAATGCAATATTAATCGGTGAAAGCGTCCTATCATTCCTGGTAATGCAATATTAATCGGTGAAAGCGTCCTATCATTCCTGGTAATGCAATATTAATCGGTGAAAGCGTCCTATCATTCCTGGTAATGCAATATTAATCGGTGAAAGCGTCCTATCATTCCTGGTAATGCAATATTAATCGGTGAAAGCGTCCTATCATTCCTGGTAATGCAATATTAATCGGTGAAAGCGTCCTATCATCCTAGTAATGCAATATTAATCGGTGAAAGCGTCCTATCATTCCTGGTAATGCAATATTAATCGGTGAAAGCGTCCTATCATCCTAGTAATGCAATATTAATCGGTGAAAGCGTCCTATTATTCCTGGTAATGCAATATTAATCGGTGAAAGCGTCCTATTATTCCTGGTAATGCAATATTAATCGGTGAAAGCGTCCTATTATATCTGCTTTTCCTAGCTTTTACGACATCCTAAGCGGAAGGTAAACAAAACTAAATAGCAAAAAGGACTCTATAACATCGGCATAAAACAAATTTTCATATTTGTACAAACACATATAGTGAGTGTATACACTTAAAACAAACCTTACATCACGTTGAAGTTCAGCAACGTCGTTCATGGTGAGTAGCTAGAGCGGTAACTACATCCGGTAGTAAGACCTCTGATCGAGAGATTGGGTGTTTTGAGGCATGCGGAACCACCTCTTAATTGCTATTGTTCCCAGGTTTACCTTGACCCAAGGTGGTAGCATTATGTTAAGGTCCCAGCTATGGGCCTATAGTGAATCCCCAAAAGTATAAAAATACATTTTTATAGTACAAGTATCAGTAATTCATTTATATAAAAAATTACCAACAATACATATTTATACTAAAATTAACAACAATAAATTTTTAAATCAAAATGGCCAGCAATATATTTTATCTCTAGCTGAAGGCATACAAATGTGTTCAAAAATATTTAGTTGAAGCCATAAAATTGTGTTCAAAATATTTAGATTTCGGTATTAAATAACCCATAGAGATGTTGATGTGCCGTACAAAACCTATATAGGTGACCAATTGGGAATATCAGGTTCTGTAAGCTTGGATGTGTGGGCGGTGTAATGAATAATGGCTTAGAATTGTTAATCAGAGAACTGAGTTCCAATTCCAGTTGGGTTCGTTATATTCACTTACACACAAATATCCTTGGGAAAGTTATAAATGCACCTCTTTTCTTCTCATCTATGGGTTAATTAGTTAAAACTTTATTACTAAAATCATTATTATCACCAAAAAATAAATAAATAAATAAAATAAAATAAATTAATAAAATTGCGTACAAAATATTTTCGGCATTAAATGACCTATACAGATTGATATGCCCGTTAAACAAAACAAACGACCAACACTTAAAATCTTGTGCAAGACTAGGACAGACCTTATGAGAAATAGAGGGTGGGGCAAATGTCGCGCTCTATATTGGTTAATTAATCATGTTTTAGATGTCTAATTTGTTTTTATATTTTCTTAATAGGTCGACAGACATCACGCCATTGGATTTTTCCCTATAAGGCCATTTGAAATCACTTATCAGATGCATCCAAAAATATTGAGGAACTCAGAGAAAAAATTAAATAGGAATGCAGTAAAATGACAGAGGAAACTCTCTAATGTGTTAATGAATCCCGCAGCAAAGAATTGAAATCTGTTTTGAAAAAGATGGAGAACATTTTGAACAGCACATAAGACAGTTAAATAACATTTTCACGCGTAATTATACTTTTAATAAATAATCTTTATGGTGTGTAACTTTTGTCTCACAGTGAATATTCACACTTGGGAAGCCAAATAAAAGTGTGGTCGTATTGAACAGAAGGCTTAGAAAAAAAAATTAGAAAATTTAATAAGTGGTGCCGTGTGAACAAAATGAGAAAATCTAATAAACGGGTGAGGGGATAAGTAAGTGTGGTTGTTTGGAAATGATGAAAAACAAGTCTTTCAAACTTATAAAGTACAATAAGAGATTATCAACAATTACAGAGGAAGTATTGTAATTATTTACATTGATCGGACTGTTGCACTTTTCTTTCTTGCCATAATCAGAAAGTCTCGACCTTCTTCAGATGATTGGAATGTCGTATTTAACCCTTTATGTTGATCACAGGGGTAGATTGTTCTCGTTCCATGAGATGTCTTCCGGATGTCTCAGTTATCCCCCTTTAAATCAGTTCTCTAAGTTTTTTGTTCACCACTGCTGTAGACAAATATTGAAGGCGAGAATGTCCCTAGTACGCAGAGGAGAGGGGTAAAAAGAATGAAAGTGAGAGAAAAAAATTAGTATAGAAAGGATTGAGGAATGGACAACAGAAATGAGCCCAAAAGACGAACGAGTTTGAGTAATCGACAAAAGACGAACGAGTTTGAGCAATCGACAAAAGACGAACGAGTTTGAGCAATCGACAAAAGACGAACGAGTTTGAGCAATCGACAAAAGACGAACGAGTTTGAGCAATCGACAAAAGACGAACGAGTTTGAGCAATCGACAAAAGACGAACGAGTTTGAGCAATCGACAAAAGACGAACGAGTTTGAGCAATCGACAAAAGACGAACGAGTTTGAGCAATCGACAAAAGACGAACGAGTTTGAGCAATCGACAAAAGACGAACGAGTTTGAGCAATCGACAAAAGACGAACGAGTTTGAGCAATCGACAAAAGACGAACGAGTTTGAGAAATCGACAAAAGACGAACGAGTTTGAAGAAATCGACAAAAGGACGAACGAGTTTAGTGTAACAGGATAACTAGGCGTATATTAAGGTGGATTTGCAAAATATGTACTATATTAAACTAATAAATGGAAAATGGTTAAGAATAGAAAAATAGTTTAAAAACATGTATTTCGTTTAATAAAAGTACTAAGTGAAAAAGAAAAGTAAAAAAATAAATAAATAAACGCTTTTTCTTTTAAGAAAACTTAAAACTTAAGAAAAGGGCATCAGATTACAGTTAAATCCTACCAGTCTTCCAATAAAATATTTGACTAAGTGATTTGATGTGATAAAAGATAAACATTTAGGAAATAGATTTTAGGTGACCAGGTCAAAAACTGTTTTTACTGTATCTTGACCACACATTAAGAAAAGAAAAGATAATCGAATTTTCCCTTTCTCCAGGCAATAAAAAAACGCCTGGTTACGGGTAAAGTGTCAGGGCTATAAAAACATCCGACAGCCTTCACACGAAGCTTTATTAAGATAAAAAGATATAAAAAAATCCTGGAAAATACGTCGTCAGAGGCTAAGTGCAGACGGGATGTCTGCGGGATGTTTACACGTCAAAGGAAGCAAAATTTAAGTACCTTGAAATTTTGGACTTACAGTCACCAATGCTTATCTTTTGTTTCAAGCCGGTGGTCTAGTGGACTTCCGATTATTTTAATATAAATACAAGTGATTTTTCTGAGCCGATCAGTTCAGCTGGGCGTGTGCTTGAAGTAGCTACGTGTGTCAGGCACACTGAAGATGGGAAACTTCGTTCGCCTGAGTCGTTCGGTTCGGCATTTGATCTCCATTAATTAAAGTAAGAGCTGAGTGTCACATCGCCTGCCCCAACTGCAAGACTAACTCTGAACGAAATAAAGCATCGATTAAACTCATCCAAGTTGTGAGAAGTTCGTTTCTTCAATAGTTTAGAGACTTCAACTTTTTCAACCAACCCCCAGCAACATTACAGCGTGGAGAACGGCCGCCGGATAAATTGTTCGGACTTTCATCTTGGGTGTTACATGAGAAATGGTTCAAAAGACGAACGGGGATTGAGAAATGGTTCAAAAGACGAAAGGGGATTGAGAAATGGTTCAAAAGACGAAAGGGGATTGAGAAATGGTTCAAAAGACGAAAGGGGATTGAGAAATGGTTCAAAAGACGAAAGGGGATTGAGAAATGGTTCAAAAGACGAAAGGGGATTGAGAAATGGTTCAAAAGACGAAAGGGGATTGAGAAATGGTTCAAAAGACGAAAGGGGATTGAGAAATGGTTCAAAAGACGAAAGGGGATTGAGAAATGGTTCAAAAGACGAAAGGGGATTGAGAAATGGTTCAAAAGACGAACGGGATTGAGAAATGGTTCAAAAGACGAACGGGATTGTGAAATGGTTCAAAAGACGAACGGGATTGAGAAATGGTTCAAAAGACGAAAGGGGATTGAGAAATGGTTCAAAAGACGAAAGGGGATTGAGAAATGGTTCAAAAGACGAATGGGATTTTGAAATGGTTCAAAAGACGAACGGGATTGAGGAATGGACAAAAGACGAACGGAATTGAAGAATGGACAAAAGAAGAACGGGATTGAGAAATGGTTCAAAAGACGAATGGGATTGTGAAATGGTTCAAAAGACGAACGGGATTGAGGAATGGACAAAAGACGAACGGAATTGAAGAATGGACAAAAGAAGAACGGGATTGAGAAATGGATAAAATATAAACCTGATTCAAGAAGTCAGAATATGCCGATAGATTTCGCATTTAAATTTTTGAAGATTGTAACTATCAGAACATGTGGTGCAATGGACGTCGGAATGAGAAATCGAAGAACCGAGTTCAAATTCTATTTGAATTCATTGCATTCACTTTCGCGCAAATACCATTGGAAATGGTATTAATCAATCTCCTTCCAACTATGGGTTGAATCGCAGGACAGATTGGGTTTAATAGCCTTCCTTGGCAACCATTCTACAGTAGAAAGAAATATTGCGAAAAAATATTCTGCCTAGTCAGTCATGGATCAAAAGGGACTTGATCGCTGAAGTATGTGTCACGTATGACTGAGTTATCAGGAAAGCAAGGAAACGGAAAGGAGTTCCACAAGCGGGAAAAGAAACTTTGTATTTGTATCTATTGAATTTTTGTATCTATTTTAATAGTAAAGAGTAGAACCTAAATGCCAATCCCGTCTTTTTTATGTGCGTGTCCCTTCAGGATGTAAGCGATCATTGCCCGCCACATCTTCCTGTCCTACAAAGCAAGTTTTGTCTTTCTGTTATTTCTCCCAAACCCTGTTCTGCCATCCATTTGCTCAAGCCCATTAAATAAGTCGCACACTGCATTCCCCTGTCCTCTTTTCCGCTATCTGCCCTGTGAGTATCATATTGTTCAAGCCCTCCTTCCCCACTACGTGTCCCAAAATATCATTTTCTGATAAGTATGTTTGTTTTTTGTTTCTATTCTCTCCAAAATCTCGTCGTTGCTCACATGTTCAGCCGATGGTATATTCGGCATCTTTATGTAGAACAACTTTTCTTTAGCTTAGTGTCTTTTTCATCGCTGCCATACATGAGGACAGATATCACATAACATTCTAGTACTCTTTTCTTTGTTTCTAATGAAATCTTTCTGTCTCTCAATATTCTACTCAGCCTTTCGAATGCATTCTTGGACATGTCTATTATCCCTGAAGAGATTGTCCAACCTTCACTGCCATACAAGAGGACAGATATCACTAGACTTTTCTTTGTTTCCAACAAAATTTTCCTGTCTGTTATTATTCTGCTTGTTTTTTGAAATGCGACTTTGGCCATTTCAATAGGTCTTCGGATCTCGGTGTCGCACTTTTCGTCCCCTGTTAGAACACTTCTCAAGTATTTAAATTTCTGTACCTGTTTGATTTTAGTATCCCCCGACCTGAAATTTGCATTTTGGGCTCTCTTTTTTGCTGATGATCATGCATTCTGTCTTGTAGTTTATGCTTCGTCCTTTCTTCTCGCTTTCCTTCGTAACATTCTGTAGAGGATTTTGTATTTTTTTTCCGTGTCTATCGGCACTGTCATTTACATATCATATAATTGTTAAAACTGTGAACGCCAATGATAAATTCCGGCAGGATATCAAGATCTCTCAGAATTGCCTTGGTGTATAGGTTGAATAAATCCTGTTTCCAACCTTTTCACTCCTTCTTTCTTTCTTTTTTTTTTTAATTGCAGTGGATATACTAAACTATCGCCCGGTTCACACTCCACCCACGTCTATTGAACAGGTGAAGAGGCTCATCCCTTGTTCCCTGTTTAGGATGTGGTTTCCGGCTTTCTCTTTCCAATCTTTTGACTCTTTTCTTCTTTTTTTTCAATTGCAGTGGATAGACTAAATTATCGCCCGGTTCACACTCCACCCACGTCTATTGAATAGGTGAAGAGGCTCATCCCTTGTTCCCTGTTTAGGATGTGGTTTCCGGCTTTCTCTTTTCCAATCTTTTCACTCTTACGTAGCCCCTTGCACTTCAGTGGCGTTACCGCCTTGCTTGAGGTGATATAATTTAAAAAAAAAAAAAAAAAAAAAAAAAAACACATCCTCGTCTTTCAACCCTTTCTATTTTTGTATATTTGCTGAACTCATTTTCTGTCCCTATGCAGGCGGTTTGCTGCCAGTATGGGTTCTTGATTATTTTAATGTCTTTTACGTTCGTTTATGCCTGGTTTTTTTTTTTGGTTTTTTTTTTAATTTTTTGGCAGTGTTACGAAAATAGATCTGCTTCGGTATTCCTGTATATCCCCACTGTTTTAGATTTAAGTCATTTCTGCAATCTTGTCGATTCCGAAATCGTCTAAGGCGTCAGTATCTCTGTTACAATTCCGTCTGGCCCAATTCCGTCTACAATTCCGTTTTGTTTCTTTTCCATTTGGCCAGGGGGCTTACGGCCTATCACGTCGAATACACCGGTTCTCGCTCGATCACCGAAGTTAAGCAACGTTGAGCCTGGTCAGTACTTAGATGGGTGACTGCTTGGAAATACCAGGTGCTGTAAGCGTTTAGTGACGGATGTGCGTTGTGGTGCAGTGGATATCGGCTCGGAAAGAGAAATCGGTGAGCCGAGTTCGAATTCCAGTTAAATGCTCTGCATTCACTTAAGCACTGGTACCCTTGGGAAAGGTATTAATCCGTCCCTTCCCTCCAGTTATGGGTTAAATAACAGGGTAGGACTTGGGGACCCTGCCCTTAAAAAACAAATCCCAATGAATCTTGATACTCGAAAAGTAAAAAATATTACTAGACACAAAAGTTATATAAAAAAAAAACAACAATAAATTGTTGAAAGAAAAAAGGTATTACCAGCAATAAATAAATAAAGTTTAGTTGGCAATAAATGACCCACCGAGGTTGATTTGCCATAAAAACAAACCAACCAACCAAACCAGTGCAGCTTTCACTTCGGTTTTAAATATTTCCGACCGGTCTCTATTTATGAGTATTGCCGGTTGTTCTCTTTCTTCAAGAAAAAGATCTCCGATATATTCGCTCCATCGCTGAAATAGTATTTTTTCTCTAAAATGAGCGGACCGTCCTTGGATGTTATGCACCCTGTTGATGACCATGTCTTCTTTCCTGTTAGTTCTCTTATTAATCTATGATGCTCATACTCATTATATACTCACATTTTTTGTTGAGCCATTCTTTTTTAGCCGATCTGCTTTTGTTCCTTTTTTTTTATTTCATTGTATAGTTTACTGTATTCCGTTCCATGTCTTGGCATTATTTTCTGTCACCTTTGCATCATGTTGAGAATCTGATTCCGTTCCATGTCTTGGCATTATTTTCTGTCACCTTTGCATCATGTTGAGAATCTGATTCCGTTCCATGTCTTGGCATTATTTTCTGTCACCTTTGCATCATGTTGAGAATCTGATTCCGTTCCATGTCTTGGCATTATTTTCTGTCACCTTTGCATCATGTTGAGAATCTGATTCCGTTCCATGTCTTGGCATTATTTTCTGTCACCTTTGCATCATGTTGAGAATCTGATTCCGTTCCATGTCTTGGCATTATTTTCTGTCACCTTTGCATCATGTTGAGAATCTGATTCCGTTCCATGTCTTGGCATTATTTTCTGTCACCTTTGCATCATGTTGAGAATCTGATTCCGTTCCATGTCTTGGCATTATTTTCTGTCACCTTTGCATCATGTTGAGAATCTGATTCCGTTCCATGTCTTGGCATTATTTTCTGTCACCTTTGCATCATGTTGAGAATCTTATTTGTACTCCATTCGTTTTTCCTTCGTTCATGTTCCTTTCGAATGATGTCGTTTGCTGATATCGGTAAAGCCTTTCTTACTGTGTTCCATCTCGAATTTCCGTTGCTATTTTTTCCCTCATATCTTTTCACACTGTCCATATATTTTTTTCCTTCAGGTTTGGGTCGTTGTATTGCAGTTTGGGTGCTGCGTTAGGCTACTTCAGTTTCCGTGGTTTCATTCTTAGTTTACATATAACATGGATGAGGTCACTTCCGCAGTCGGCACTTAGATGGGTTTTGCAGTCAACAATTGCATTCGTGAATTTCTTATTCATATGCGTTCCTATACCCAAACATTTTGGAAAAAAAAAAAACAATATCATTTTTTCTCTTGTATATAAATACTTGTTACAGAATGAAAATAAAAACTTCGCATTTGCCTTGATAAATTCCCTGACAGGATTAAACGTGTCAGCTAAGATAAGTTTTCCTTTTGTTTTTATTTGTGCACGCACACACACACTATTTTATATTTTGCAGAACCATCCACACTTTCCAGGGGAACCGAATACAGAGAACGGGTACAAAAAAGTGCCACAGAGCAGAGCTGTCAATCACTCTGCAGTGTAGATCACAGAGATCAAATATGAAAATCCCAGATCAAAATTCAGCTGATATTAGACTGCAGGCTCAAAACCATTTGTTCAGTATCTCGTTAACCATGATGCAAAGAACTTTCAAATTTTTTATTGTTGTTGTTTTATGGCATATCAACGGGTCATTTATTGCCAAGTAAATTTTATTTATTTATTGCTGGTAATATCTTTTTCTTTCAACAATTTATTGTTGTTTTTTTTTATTATATAAGTTTTGTGTCTAGTAATACTTTTTCTTTTCGACTTTCAAGATTTATTGGGATTTGTTTTTGAAGGCAGGGTCCCAAGTCCTACCCTTGTTATTTAACTCATTACTGAAGGGAAGGGACGGATTAATACCTTTCCCAAGGGTACCAGTGCTTAAGTGAATGCAGGGCATTCAACTGGAATTCGAACTCGGCTCACCGATTTCTCTTTCCGAGCCGATATCCACTGCACCACAACGCACATCCGTCACTAAAAGCTTACAGCACCTGGTATTCCCAAGCGGTCACCCATCTAAGCTTCGGTGATCGAGCGAGAACCGGTGCATTCAACGTGATATGGCCGTAAGCCTCAAATTTTTATATTCACGAGAACGAACAACGAGACAAGCTCCAACTAAATTTTAAGTATATACGTTGCGTTTTTTTTAATCATTTCACCCCAAAGCAAAGAGCAAATAGAATGAGTGAAATGAACAACAATAGAATAAATAAAATTGAGAAACGGTTCCTGAGGAGAACGGACAGTAAAAAAAAGAGCAGGATCAGGTTTATAGATATTCACCTCGTCTCTCCAATGAGACTTGATATGCCACAAAGTCGAGTCTATCGTACGCACGGTTCATAGCCAAAAATTATTCAGCCCCAACAACCGTTGGTTGCGCTGGCCTCGGTGGCGACCATAAATCCACCCCTCTAGTGAATGGGTTGATTCAGTCTCGGGAATATGTTCCCCAGACACCTCACATTATTTATTTTTTCAGAAATGTATCTACCCTCGGATAGAGATACAACCGAGCCGAACTTTGCTCGAATACAGAGACGCAACTAAGAGATGATGATCCTTACCCATCAGAATCAAGTTTTTTATGTCATGGGTGGATGAAGATACATAAAAAGATAAGAATAGGATGAAGGCGGTTGATGGTTGCTAATTCTGACCAAAATGTTAGTCGACAAACAAACAAAAAAAGTTATTTTTGGCTTCATAGTTGAAAATATTCCAGAATGCAAACAAGCAGATTAAAATTCAACTCTGGTATTTTGGTCTTTGGCAAATGGTTCATGCTCACTTGGAGTGACGTCAGTTTTATCTCAATTTTGCATTTCCGACCATTACTCACAATAAATGTTATATTGAAAGTTATATATAATACCTTTAATTATATATATTTGTGCCTGACCAGCTATATGCATAGTCATATACTAAGACTTCTCACCAACTACATACGCAACTAATTTCTCTAGATTTATCCCAACCAATTTGCAAGCATTAACTAAGCATCAGTCAGTTAAGTGCCATACGTGATACACGCTTGGGCGATCATGTCTCGAAAGAGACATGACTGACTGGGCAGAAGATTATCCCGCAGTAGGTTGCCATTGCTGTCTGCGGTAGACTGGTTGCCAACCAAGGCTATAGAACCCAATCTGTCCTGTTATTTAACCCATAACTTGAAGGAAGAGACGGATTAATACCTTTCCCAAGGGTATTTGCGCGTAATCGAATGCAATGAATTCAGCTGGAATTTGAACTCGGCTCGCCGATTTGCCGTTCCGAGTCGATATCCATTGCACCACAATGCAATCCAATACATATTTTTTATCATTTCATCCCAAACAAGGCAATAATGCCACTAAGACGCAAGGGGACTACTGAGAAGGAAAGAGGATGAAAAACCTTTAGTGAGTAGGAAAAAAAAACAATAAAAGAACACCTTTCAGGAAGGCAGAAGATAGCGATTCTAGTTGCATTGGAATTTTTGAAGAGTGTAGTTATCAGAGAAGCAAGAAATTGAAAGGAATTCCAAGGGCAACATGTGCGAGAAAGAAAACTATTGAAATAAAACATATGATTGCATCTAGCTAGTTTAACAGTAAAACGATGAGACCTACTTGACAATATAGTCAGTCAGTTAAATGCCATATGTGATACACGCTTTTTTTTTTCTTTTTATAATCGTGTCGCCCCAAGCAAGACATTTTACTGCCACTGTTGTGCAGGGAGTTACATAGGAAGTGATTTCGGTGGGCAAGCATGTGTAAAAGTTCTGGTGCATGCGAGAGATAGAGAAGTATGTATGTATGCATGCATCCATCCACCCAACCAACCAACCATAGTAGCTTCCGCTTGACAATAAGGTATTGGAAAGTACATTTCTTTTTCAAATGTATCAGGGGGCTGCTTAAAAGGTGAGAAAGAAAGAGTAAATTCTTAGATGTAACAGGATATATAGCCTTCTCAAGTCACCAGCTGGTCGTATATTTCGGATCTGGTTTTGTTACGATAATCGTAGCATCGGAGAATGGACAAACTTTATTACCATTTATTGTTTGTCTCATATTCCATCTGGTTATAAAGACATTGACAGATGCGCTTCGAAAAGGCCACTCTACTTCTCATTGGTTTTCAGCCTTATATATTGCTGGCAAAAGCTTTCTGATTGGTTGTTCTAACTGTGGCTTTGTGGCCTGGCGATTTTAAATATACACATACATAACGATAGTAAACATTTGGTCTCCTTGCTATTATTTATTTATTTATTTTATATCCTGGTTGGGGAAAATTTCTGATTGGTTGGTGGTAATATGGCTTTATGGTCTGGTAGTTTACATGACACATCTATTTTTAGGGATGGTGAAATTTTAGTCTTTTTGTTATTATTTATTTCTCTATCTCGGGATTCTAGACAAAATTTTAAAAAAAAAGGGTCGTGTAATCAATCCTAACCTGGTATCTCGACTTCAGTCAATTTTCTGCAAATATTTCTATGGCGATTGTTTTAATGAGCGTTGCTCCTTGGTGCCTTGACTACATGAATTTAAGCGAGCTACTATATTGTGCGTTGTGGTGGTAGGATGTGCGTTGTGTGTGTAGTAGATATCGACTCGGAACGACAAATCGGGGAGCCGAGTTCGAATTCCTCTTAAGTTCCTTGCATTTACTTGCGCACAAATACTCTTGGAAAAGGTATTGATCCGTCTCTTCCCTGCAGTTATGGGTTAAATAACAGGACAGATTGGGTTCTATAGCCTTTGGGTTCTATACCGCAGAAAGCAATGACAACCTACTGCGGGATAATCTTCTGCCCAGTCAGTCATGTATTTTTTTTTTTTGAGATGATCGCCCGAAGCTCACTAACTTACATCCTCTCTCTCATGCTTTTTCTTCGCCCCCCCCCCACTCTCACCAATATTTTCTTCTTTCTCCTACTCTCTTCCTGACACCCCCTGCAACCTCTCACTCCTTCTCATAACGGACATGCATAATTTAATGCAAAATTAGTGACACGCACAAATTTAAATCTATTTTCCTTCTAGTTCTATCGTTTTAATTTTTAACTTAAGCTATGATTAACCAGCTTATTTTGGTAATAACATTATTCGTGGTCCTTTAACAGTGGCCTTGAAAAGCTGTAATTTCGTCTGACCTATTTCTTCGTTATTTTTAATTTTTTTATTGTATTTCTTCTCGATGTGATTTTTTTTTTTTTTTTTTTTTTTACACACGCATACACAAACAAATAAATTTATTTTCCCTGTAATGTTTTGATCTCGCTGATGAGATGGGTGTCTGGTTTAAGAAAATTTGAATTTTTTGTGCGGCTGAGGTCTCCTCTTGGGTTAAGACTGGTATCGATGCTTTCATCCCTGTCAGAAAGTTGAGACTTAAATCCCACTCATTCCTCTGGTTCTCCCCTGCCTGCTCAGCTGCCATCGCCCATCGAAATCACTTCTTTCGGCTTTACCGGAGTCACGCATCGGACTATAACAGGAACCTTTTTGCCTCGGTTCACAATGAGTGCAAGGAGGTACTTAAAGGAGCTAAGCTGATGTTTGCAGCTAGAGTGAAGCAGCGCATAGCATCCCGTAAGTTCGGCTCCAAAGACTACTGGAGGCTCTGTAAAAGCCAGCTGAACAGCAGTAAGCCCTCAATCCCCCCTCTAATCAACGAATTTGAAGTTCTCACCTCTTCAACTGACAAGGCTGAGTGTTTCGCTCGCAGATTCTCCACTAACTCGATACTGGACTCGTCTGGAGTATCTGTACCCGACTTCCCTCTCCGAACCCAGGCCCAACTGACTGACATACTAATTACTCCCTCGGTGGCCTCCAAAATAATTTCTCAGCTTGACCCCCATAAGTCGAGCGGTGGCGACGGAATACCAATCATTGTCCTAAAGAAATGTGCTCCTGAACTCTCCTCTGTTCTCTCTAAACTCTATAACTACCAACTCACTGCTTCTTGCTTTCCTGCTTGCTGGAAATCCTCCTCCGTGGTTCCTATATATAAAAATACTGGAGAACCCTCTGACTCCGCTAATTATCTCCCTATCGGCCTCCTGCCGATCTCTGGCAAAGTGTTAGTCATGTTAGTTATTGAAGTCATCAATAACGCCGAAGTGGTACAACATCTCTCAGTCCACACACTCTTCTCTGACAAACAGTATGGGTTCCGCTTCACCAGGTCTACTGCTGGTATGCTCACGATCATCACTGAGTATATACACCAGGCCCTTGACAAGAACGGCTAAGCCCGAACTGTTGCCCTTGACATCACCAAAGCGTTTGACAGAGTCTGGCATGCTGGCCTTCTATGCAAGCAAACCTCACTGCCGAGCTTGAAAAAGACCTCTAATCCGTGGTGGACAGGAGTAAGAAATGGCTCGTAAATTTTAATGCTTCCAAAACGAAGTTGCTATCTATTAACCATCACAGACAATCGTTCCTCCCGCCTATTAGCATGAATCAGGCTTCTCTCCCTGAAAGTAAGACACTGCGCCTCCTCGGATTAACTCTCACATCAGACTTTAAGTGGATTAACTATATAGAATCCATAGCTAAATCCGCTGCTAAGAAAGTCGGTTCTCTGTGTAGGGCCAGGAAGTTTTTCCCGTCCGAAACAATCCTGCACATATACAAATCTACCATCCGCCCGTGCATTGAATATTGCTGCCATATCTGGTCGGGTGCTCCTGCTATCCACCTCGGTGTCCTCGACCAAATTCATCGGAGAATCTGTAATATGATCAATCCCGACTTGACAGCTAGGATACAGTCGCTTTCTCACCGACGCAATACGCCTTCCTTGTGTCTCTTCTACAAATACTTTCACGGCTTCTGCTCCGATGAACTTAGCTCACTGGTACCAACTATATAGGAATTTCCTAGAGTCACAAGATTAGCAACTAGGTCCCACCCTTTTCCTGTGAAACCGATAAATTGTAAATGCAAATTCTACTCCACAGCTTCTTTTCTCGCACTTCCCACCTGTGGAATTCCCTTCCGCATACTTACTTTCCCGACAGCTACAATCTCCAAGAATTTAAATATAAAGTCACCTCCTGTCTAACTTGCATCTTCTCTCTCGTGCTTTTTTCTCCGTCCACCCCCACTCGTCAGTATTTTCTTCCTTCTCATACTCTCTTCCTGACACCCTCTGTAGCCTGTCACTCTTTCTCATAACATTCCTCGTATGTAACCCCCTGCACAACAGTGGCAGTAAAATGCCTTGCTTGGGGCCACACGATTATATATACATATATATATATATATATATATAAGTTTTGTTTATTACTACAACTATCGTTTTTTTTTTAAATTTTGTCGCGTTATCCTCCACATTCCAACATGGTAGGAAACGTTAAAACTGTTTCTACACACACAAATTTAATTCTACTTTGAACTTTTTGGTATTACCACTAAAGTTCAATTAGATAGAATTCCAGACACTTGAACTGCTAAACACTTTGTTGTCATTAGTCCTGCTCACTAAACCATGACACTCAACAAGAAAATTTTATGATCATCAATTTTTGGCGCAAAAATGACTGTCTGATCACGTGATTATAAACAATCAACCAGACTGTATTTAAAACAGCATAAAACCAAAAGAATTTTCAGACTCCTGTTAAATGCGAGACATAGCCACACATGGCTCACAATTTAACTCTTGAAAATCCTAGAAGTGGGGAAACCGGTAAAGTTACTCTAAATAGTTTTAAAGACTCCAATAGCATTTTCAGCTTTTTTTATCACATGGAATTTATATATATATATATATATATATATATATATATATATATATATATAATTCCAAGTGAAGAGGACTTTCTTTTTAATGTAAATCGTCTGCACAACCACACCAGCATTGCCTGATGATAAGAAATAATCTCGAAACAGAAATTTCCATGTAGCAATGAAAAATTGACATTATATATATATATATATATATATATATATATATATATATATATATATATGTATGTGTGTGTGTGTGTGTGTGTTTGTGTGTGTGTGTGAAGACAAAAAGAAAATTTATCTTAGCTGACACGCACGTTTCATGCGCTGAGGGAATTTATCAAGGCAAATGTCAAGATTTTATTTTGTAACAAGTGTTTATATAAAAGAGCAAAATGTTGTTTTTTAAAAAATGTTTAGGTAGAGGAACGCATATAAATATTCACCTGGTTAACTGAAAAGTCAGACAAATTATGGAGGACATGAAGGGATACAATTCAATGTCAAAAAATGATAGTGACTTTTTTTAAATATTCAAAGTATTTATTAATACTTTCTTATTCAAATTCCATGTTTTCGTTTATTTTTACTCAGACTCACATTAGTCCGCCAATATTGTTTACGGATCAACTGTACCACATGTCATTAAATATTTACTGAAAAATAAAAACGTCCACACCTCGCAACAAAAGTGTGAATTCCTGCAATATGACCAGTCAATTTAATTAGTACCAAAATTACCAGCCTTATACCTTTTGCGTGCCCTATAGTTATTAAACATTTCTCTTTAACCTTCGAATCAGTCTTACGAAACATTTTAAAGATTCGAAATAGCAAAATGGTTATTAATTTGCGACATGGAAATTCTGGAAATTTCATTAAAAATGTCCGTTTCTTTACATTTGCGCAAAACGAACCGGTTTTTATTCTATCTACGCAGATAAATGCTGCCACCATTTAACAAATGAACTTTTAGATTCAAAACATTTATTTTGCGTATCATTTAAATATGAAGTAGCTCATAATGTGAAATGTAGTATACATTATCCCAGTAAATGTTGAGTTACATATTAAATATTTTTGAATTCGACATTCACTGATGTTAACCGCTCGAAATAGAAATCTGATATAAAATTGACGTCACTTCAACTCGCCGCACAGCCAAATTACGAAAAACAAAAGTTAAGTTTTTGGTTTTTTTATATAATCGTTTCACCTAAAACAAGGCGGGACTGCCACTGGTGCGTAGCAGTTTAAGGTGAGAGAAATAAAAAAAATCAAGCAAAAAATAAGGTACAGGAGATAGATGGGAATCGAGAAGGTAACAATTGACGTTGCATTTAAAATTTTGAAAATTGTTATCTATCAAGGAAACAAGTATACGAAAGGGAATTCCACAGGCGGGAAGCGCGAAAAAAGAAGCTACTAAAGTAGAAGTGTCGTTTACATTTGACAGTTTTGACGGTAGAAAGGTGTGACCAAGAAGTCAATCTAGTAGCAAGAGTAAATTCATGTGGTCAGCGCACGAAGCTCGTCAGAGCAGAAGCCATGAAAATATTTGTAGAAAAGACAGAGGTAAGCCACATCCCGACGGTTAAAAGGTGACTGAATTCGAACTGCCAAATCTGGATCGATCACGTTGCAGATCCTCCTTTGGATTTTGCCGAGAACCCCGAGATGAATAGCAGGAGAACCCGACCAGAAATGGCAACAGTACTCAATGCACGGACGAATATATAAATGTGCAAGATGGATTCTGGCGAGAAAAACTTTCTGTTCCGAAACAACGACCCGACCTTCTTAGCAGTAGATGAAGCTATTGATTCGATGTAGTCGTTCCACTTGAGGTCGGTTGAGAGAGTGAGGCCAAGTAGGCGTAGTGTGTTGCTTTCCAGGAGACTAGCGTCATCCATACGACAGGAAAGTTTCTTTATAGAAAAGCCGCTTCATAAAAATTTACAAGCCATTTTCTACCCCATTCAATCACAGATCGGAGGTCCTTTTGAAGAGCAGCAGCCAGGTTTACTTTGTCAGTTTTGTTAAAAATTCTCCCAATACTGCATCTGTTTTCACTGCCAGCCAGGTTTCTTATTTTTCATCTCAGGTGCTGGATAAGTGATACCAGTTAACAGAAACTGGAGAAAGGCAAAAGAAACTTGTTTCAAACCTCTGATAAACATTTTCACCGAAAAGTCGTTTTCAACAACTCTTCTATATACATGATAGTGGGACTGAATATAGACCGAAGCAAGCAATTTAATTCTCGTGCTTATATCAAAAGGTACTGTTAAAAAAAATACTCTTACAAAAAATTCAGTATTTCAACTTCTTTTTTTCATTTATATATATATATATATATATATATATATATATATATATATATGGTATAATGACAATATAGACGCTAAAAAGTCTGCCTTCTACCGTAAGCCCATCGCCCAGAGGTAGAATCGCCGACTGACGCCAAGTCGGTCGGGTTTCAATTCTGGGTTAAAAGCAATCGGAGTCTAACCGTACTGATGAGCTGCGAAACAGATCTGTCTGCGGATGACTATATATATATATATATATATATATATATATATATATATATATATATATATACAGAGAGAGAGAGAGAGATTTGCTTCTATTATACAGGGTGGTTCCAAATTAGGTGGACAGTAAATAACATTTATTTTGAGATTGTATATACAATTATATTTACTAATGTAATTATTACATCGGCAGTTAAATTTTAGAGTATCCGGGGATATAGAGTATCAGGAAGTACACTCTTTCTTTCTCTCTTTTCTCTCTCTTTCTCTCTCTTATATGCGTATTCAAAAAGAAAGAGCAGATTTCGAAAATTTAAAACAAAAAGAAGCATTTAGATAAGATTGAAAAAAAAAATGAGAGTGAAAGAGAATGAAAAGACTTTAAAAGATACCCAGTTCTAAACAGGAAAGCAGGGATAAACCTCTACTCCTGTTTAAAAAACCTGGGAAGAGCGTGAGCCAGACCAGAGACGAACCTATTTACTCTTATTGATAAAAATGAATTCTTTATCAAGAATGAAAATAAGCATTACTGACAGTATGAAGCTGTTATATGTACAATAATATAAGCGATACCGACAGTATAAGGCGGTTACATGTGCAATAAGGATGTATTTCTAACGATTTTACTATAAAAAATGCAAATTGCTCGGAGGGAACAGGAGTTTCTTCTTATGTACAAATCTGGTACTTTTATCTTCTGTTGGCGAAGTTCAGTTGGATTCGTTGAAAGGTCACATGTTCAGTACATGGGTCAGGAGAAGACAATTCCAAGAACGCGAGTGAACGTGCACCAGATTTTCACCTGCACGAAAACGAAAGCACATGCATTCTTAGAGGAAGATTCGTAAGTCCTGGATACAATCCACAGATGTGGTTACTTCTTGTGCTTTGCTTGTAGTTTTAAGGTGGAGTGTTAAGCGCGTTCAGTGTCGATTTCACCTTTTAAACAAGGGCTTTACGCGCCAACGATTTGGGACGTTGATGGAGATTTCTCCAAGTCGTAGGTTCTCTGCGGTAACTTTCATCTTCTACACGATCTTCGATGCTGACTGTTAAGTCTGCGTCCCCTTCGAAGGAATATTCCTCAGTATGCAAGTACAAAAATTAAAATATCCCGGAAGTGTTCCAACAGAGGACGGAAAGTGCGACACTAAAATTCGAAGTTGCATTTTTGGATAGCCAAAAAAGCATTCCAAATGATAAGCAGAGTATTAAGAAACAGGAAAACTTTGTTAGAAACAAAGAAAAGGGTATTGAACTTTTACGTGATATCTGCAGTCCTATATGACAGTGAATTTTGGATAATCTCCTCACAGATGAATAGATTTGAAACAACAAAAATGTGCTTCTACAGAAAGATGCTGAGAATACCATGGACTGAATATGTGAACAACGACGAAGTTTCAGAGAAAATGGAAACAAAAAGAAACCCATACCTAACAAAAAGACAACTGTAATTTTTAGGAAACAAAATGAGGAAAGAGGCTTGGAAAATCTGATACTCGCAGGACAGATTGAAGACAAGAGGGAAAGCGAAAAACAATGCTTAACCTACTTAGTGAGCTTGAATAAATGGATGGCGGAACAAGATATAAAATAAATAACAAAAAGACAAAATTTATTAAAAGCTACGAAGGACAGGAAATTGCGGAGAGCCATGATCGCCAACATCCAGGACATTACAAAAAGAAAGTGGCTGAACAGAGTAGATTAAAACTCATATCCTAAGCTCACCGCATGTAATTATAAATGTGTGGGAAAATAAAATAAAATACTAATAATAATAATGAATGAAAAAGGAATTGATTTACTGATGATGTTAATAAAAAAAAAGAAATGTAAATTTTAATAACTTCACTTGTTTTCGTTACATGCCGCTAGGTGGCACCGTTTAAGTTTCATAAAATGAAATATTTCCTCCTTCTTACTCTCTTTCTCCCCTTTGTTTCAAGGTATAGTAACGTGTAGATAAAAACGTCACTGTTGGGGACGTCCCTTTTTCCCTGGTCGACTGACGACTGAACGCTCCTTACTTCTAAGATATAGCAGAACGAAGATGAAATGTCTCCTTTATCCGGTCGACTGACGGATTGAGTAAATACAACCTGTACTGGGGTCATTTCAACTCAGTGCAAGGGTGACTTAAACTGGACCAATATAACCGACCCTATAATAGCTTGCCTTAACTTCTGGTCCAAAAAGAAACTACTTTGCAACTCTAAGCATTCAAATATGTTGTACCGACTCTCCAACGATGAAGCAAATACAAACATTACTTTGGTCGTTCCAACTCAGCGCGAGGCTGACTTGAGATTGATAATGAGTGTTGTGGTGCAGTGAATATCGGCTCGGAACGAGAAATCGGGAAACCGAGTACGAATTTCAGTTGGATTCGTTGCGTTCACTTATGCGCAAATACCCTTGGAAAATGTATTAATTCGTCTCTTCCTTTCAGTTATGGGTTAAATAACAGAACAGATTGGGTTCTATAGCCTTAGTTGGCAACCAGGCTACCGCAGAAACCAATGGCAACTTACTGCGAGATAATGTTTTGCCCAGTCAGTCATGTCTTGAAAGAAACATGATCGCCCAAGCCTGTATCACTTAACTGATCCATACTTACCTTGACTTCTAGACCAGAATAATAAAAAAACGAACAACACTCATGAGAGAATGAGAACTTTGTTTCCCTACAGTTTCTATAGAAAAAAAAGTATAAACGGTCTGTAGCAGAAACCCAAGTTTTGTAGCTTCTACATTGTTTATATGTGAACGCCAGCCCCACCTATAATACAACAACTCGCAAACTTTAAATTCCATAAATATTTTTATTGGCAAACCAGATAACAAAAACAACATCACTTGAGGACTTTCAACAGCAGAAGCAGCTAAAATTGAAAAGAAAATATGGCAATCAAAATGTTGACATTCCACAATACTTCAAATAGAAGGTTAGAAATGAAACCTCTGTCAGTCCTGGAAAGGGCGATAACTGCTACTGGACTTGAAAAACCTGCTTCCATGAAACATTTGTTTTAAGAGAAACATTTTATAAATCTCAACCGACAAGTACAAGACACTCGGTGAATGAATGTATGCCAAAGGTTTCCTGACGAGTAAGCGGCTTATATTACCATTTTCATTACGATACGGGCATTGGAATGAAAACAGTGATGACACGTACTCTGAATCCGTCATAAAAATTCGGGATCTGGAATTTTTCGCTAGAAACAAAGATGAGAGTATTGGATTGCTATTTGATGTCGGTTCTTCAATATGGCAGTGAATCAAAGATGAAGGAAAAACTTGAAGCAACTGAATTGTGATTCTACAGAAGGATGCTGCGAATATCATGGATCGAGCTTGTGAGCAATGATGAGGTCTTGGAAATGATGGAAACAAAAAGGAATTAATACTGAGCATCAGAAAGAGACAGCTGAAGATTCTGGGACATACAATGAAGAAAGAGGGCTTGGAGAACCTGATACTAACAGGCCAGATAGAGGGAAAAAAGAGGCAGGGGAAAGCAGCGGATAACATATTTGAAGGACCTAATCAATTGGATGATGGAACGAGGGTTGCATGGTGTAACAGGAGAAGGCGTGCTAAGAGCACCAGAGATAGGAAGACGCGGAAAGCCATGATCGCTTACGTCCTGAAGGGACAGGGCACATAGAAGAAGAAGAAGTTATGCCTGGATTCGTCATCGGAGGCCACAATTTAAACAACCTAAGGTACGCGGATGATACAGTGCTGATAGTAGACACAGAAAGGAAACTACAAGACCGCCTACCGAAGGTAACTGAAGAGAGTGACAAGAAAGGACTACAAATAAACTCCAAGAAAACTGAATGCATGGCCATCAGTCCTGAAGGGACAGGGCACATAGAAGAAAAAGAAAAAGAAGAAGAAACACTTCAAATACATCGGCGTATGGATCAATTACAACAAATTCAATAGTTTTTTTTCTCAATTGGAGTAGATAGATCTATCGCCCGGTTCACACTCCACCCACGTCTATTGAACAGGTGTAGAGGCTCATCCCTTGTTCCCTGTTTAGGATGTGGTTTCCGGCTTTCTCTTTTCCAATCTTTTCACTATTACGTAGCCCCCTTCACATCAGTGGCGTTACCGCCTTGCTCGGGGTGATATGATTTTTTAAAAAAAGTTAAAAAAATAAGAAAATTGAACATAGAATCAGTTGCGCTCGGAGTAATTTCGCCAAACACCACAAACTAAAAACTAGAGTCAAATTAAATAGCTTTGTCAGGTTGAAACTTTCATATGGATGTCATGCATACCGCCAAGTACATTCAGAAATGCCTAAACGGTCAGCTGTATACACCCACTTTCTCAGATCGATGATCAAAAATAGCTTCAAGTGAGTGAAACCTGTAATTCTAGAGAGGACCATTTTTCTTCGAAACACGTAGCCTCAAAAACCCACGTAGAATCAAAAACTGTACCAGAATCCACATCACTTGGTGACTTCCGACATCAGCAACAACTAAAAGGGAAAGCACATGTAACTCGAAGAGAAAATAGTTAATCAAGATGCTAATGTTCCACACTCAGTCAATTGGGTGCCATACGTGATACACGCTTTGGGCGATCCTGTCTCAAAAGAGACATGACTGACTGAGAAGAAGATTATCCCGCAGTAGGTTGCCATTGCTTTCTGTGGTAGACTGGTTGTTGCCAAAGTTATAGAACCTAATCTGTCCTATTATTTAACCCATAACTGGAGAGAAGAGACGGATTAATACCTTTCACAAGGGTATTTGCGCGTAAGTGAATGCAAGGAATTCAACCGAAATTCGAACTCGGCTCCCCGATTTGTCGTTTTGAGTCGATATCCACTCCACTACAAAGCACACTACTTCAAACAAAAAAGACAAAGAGGGAAACCACCATCAATACTGGAAAGATCAATAACAGTTACTGAACTTGAGAAATTAATTTTCTTAAAAAAAATTTTTCTAGAGAAAGTTTTTATAAAATTAAAAACAGCCACACTGGCTGCTCGGCCAAAGAATGACGGTAAGGGTTAATATTAGCATTAGAGATGTCTGTCAGTTAAGTGCTATCTGTTATACATGCTTGTGTGATCGAGTCTTTTTCGGTTCATGACAGACTAGGAAAATCTCCTGCCGTATGTTGCCATTTCTTTCTGTGGTAGACTGGTTGCCAACCAAGGCTATAGGACCCAGTGTGTCCGGTTATTCAACCCATAGTTGGACGGAAAGAGATAGATTCATAACTTTCCAACGTGTATTTACGCGTAAATGAATGTAACAAACCTGATTGTGATTAGAATATGGCTCTCCCATTTCTTATTCTAAGCCGCTGACGAGAGCAGATAATACGCGCCCCCATCCTCTCGGTGACGGGATATGGCACAAGGCGAGTTTAAAGTGGGGATCCCAAGTGCGTGGACATGTGAGAAAGCCAAAGCCAAAACCTGCTGAGTTCCTGCAACCAACGTCCTGCTGGAGTCGATATACCACCGACTCTTCGTCTTTGGTACAATGAAGAAGTACTGTTACAGGGTTGGTAACCCCGGAACAAGGCATCACTCATTTTTTGTGTTCTATCCGAAATCAGAAACAAAACTGAAAGGCAAGATGCAGTTTATCCGCTCGAAAGCAGATACTACGCTCTGATCCCAGGCTGGTGGCCAGCGACTGAAGAAACACATAACTGAAGTTGCACCGGTTGCTCGGTCAATGAATGCCGAAGGTTTCCTTATAAGGAAACATTATTACTATTAAAAATGACGAGAATCGACACTACAATGGCCAGAGATTAAAGAAAAACGTAACTGAAGTCGCATTGGTTGCTTGGTCAATGAATGCCGAAGGTTTCTTTATAAGGAAATAGTTAATATTGTCATTACCGTTAGAGATTATTAGTACAGATACTACACTTTGATCCCAAAGAGGGAAAACAGCGAAAAATCAAATAACACTGGCTACTTAGTGAATGTCGAATAAGAAAATCGCTAATACTACAATTTCCATGAGAAGATTTAGTTTCTCGTTAACAGACAATAACTACAGTAGCAATAATCACCAACAAGGAGGGGGGAAAAAATCATTAATTTTCTGGGGCTTACTCTAATAACTGGGATATATCAGCAAGTCTAATTTTTTCTCAAATCATTCTCTAAACTGGGTCGATTCTCCCAGACTGTTAGTTTTTGATGTGTGTCTTAACTCGTCCCTCTGAGAGAAAACTTGTTTTACAGACCGCAGAAGTAAGCGATCATCACTTACGGAGCAGGTACCCGTAGGGGTGGTGTGGATGGATAGTGGCAAGGGGCGTGACGCGGCATGCAATAAAGTGTGGGTTAATCTAAGGAAAAGAAGATGAAAGCAATAAAAACACGTCAGGTGAGAAAATAAATACCAGAGTACAAAAAAAAAAAAAAAAAGGAGAAAAGAGGAAACATTGTAATATTAAGACGAAAACTGGCGCCATTGTCGGGAGAAGAAAGTAAGGGTTTTGCCAAGAACAACCGAGATACACTAAAGACGGGGGGGAAAGAGAACTTTTGTTGTTTGAATAAAGTTTCCCAGGTATTGCTAAAAATATTATAAAGTAATATTTATTTTATTTTGATATGAACTTGATGTTATATGATGCATACACATACAGATATAGACACACACATACACAATTAAACACACACACACACACACAATTATATACATAATTACACACACGCACAATTATATACATAATTACACACACACACACACACACATAATTATACACACACACATAAACACATACATATATATATATATATATATATATATATATATATATATATATAAGCTACAATGGATAAATTTTTAGCTAAATAACGCTAAAATGAAAATAACACTGACATTTCATTTTAACAGATATATTAAAACTACACAAAACATGTGGAAATACTAATGAGTCAGTCAGTTAAGTGCCATACGTGATACACGCTTGGGCGATCATGTCTCGAAAGAGACATGACTGACTGGGCCGAAGATTATCCCGCAGTAGGTTGCCATTGCTTTCTGCGGTAGACTGGTTGCCAACCAAGGCTATAGAACCCAATCTGTCCTGCTATTTAACCCATAACTGGAAGGAAGAGACAGATTAATACCTTTCCCAAGGGTATTTGCGCGTAAGTGAATACAATGGATTCAACTGGAATTCGAACTCGGCTCCCCGGTTTCTCGTTCCGAGCCGATATCCACTGTACCACAACGCACTGACTGACTAAAGAGTAAATTTATTAAATGAAATTGCCATTGGCTTCAACCACGGAATCTCCTGCAACTCTTCTAGATGCTCTCCTTGTTAAAGATGGTAAATGCTGCCATTATCCTTGCCTTCGGTTCATTTTTTTCAGCTGGGTCCCACATATAATAATTAAAGGGAATACAGTCTGAGGAGTCAGGTGGACAGATGTAAGGAGTGATGTGGTCGCAGAAATTGTCTGACAGCCATGACTGGATTCTCCTGCTTATGTGACAAGGCGCACAGTCCTGTCGCCAGACATAGGATCTTCTAACAGCTAACCTCTTAACCCAGAACAGTACTACCTTCTCAAGGCACTTGATGTAGGCCTCCGTTTTAAGTCTGAGACCGTGTGTGAAGATGAATAAGTTCGTTATCACTAGTAATCACACAAAACGCCTTGATAATCATCATTAGACTCACCTAACTCTTTCCAAATTCTCTGCACTGTGCTCAGATTGACACTCACTCTGAAATGTTCGTATTGGAGCTTCCGGCGCGAATGCCAAACAGTACAGAATGCCGTTTCCAAATTTCTGGCGGAGTGAATTGCGTTATCATGCTTTTTTTTCTCTCTCTCTCTCAGAGACGGTGCCAAACTGACCCGACTATACTGTGCGGTCGACAAAGTCAAAAACAAATTACTCACGTGCACAAAATTAATAATATAAAAATTCGCGAAAATTTACACATCGCACCCTAATAATACATAATTATACACATACATATATACACAGACCTACACATATATGTATAATAATCCATACACATATACATACAAATACATAATTATTCACATTTGTATACATAAGTATACACACATAATTATGCCCACATACACACAATTTTATAATTATATACGCACACAGATATATAATATATATACACATGCATACACACAATTATATACACACACACATGCACACACATACATAATTAGATATACACACATATACATAATTACATACATATATATAATAAGACACACACACACATATGTATAATTAGACAAACATTCATATATTTATATATACGTAATTATAATATACGCACACATATGCATACACACAAACATTTATACACATACACAGGTATACATATATATATACACGCATACATAATTATGTACACATATGGATATATACAAGCCCAGAGAAATATGTATATATACACGTACATAATGATGCACACATACATACATGTATCTGTACATACACAATTATACAACCACATGTATGCATAAGTACACGTACATACACGCACAACAACCTGTATACATACATACACATATACATATGCACACATGTATATATACATGTACATAATTATACACAGACAGGTATACATACATGTACATAATTATACAGACATATATACATTCATGTATATATACATAATTATACACACACATCAGAGTGGTTACAAGGACGTTAACTTAAAAACATCCACCATCAGCGACGATTTTATCTTGTGTTGACATAAAACTTTGCTAAGCAACAATAAGTTACCTAAAATAGCAAACGCAGTTCGTAAATTTATAATGCAGTTCCATGACATCACACCGCGTGAGAGCTCGAAATGTTAATAGAACCTTATATTTAAATGCAATGTAGTGTGTTATGACCAGATTTAAACGTGATTTTATTAAGTGTGGATTGTTTTGATTTAATGTAGATGGCCTTTAATATCTGAAGTTTTTTCTTACTGTGTGTAAGAGTGAGGATTATTGTATTGTTGACTAAAATGTCTGATATTACCTACATGATTATGTTTTTCTACGAAATGTTGTTAAATTGTACTCTGATCAAAAAGGTGACAGGTAAGTCTACGGGAGAGCGTGGTTGTAGTAAAACCAATATATGTGATGGTGGATGGTTTTATGTTAACATCCTTGTAACCTCTCTGAAGATGGCTCATGTGTGCCGAAAGCTTAGAGCCAACTTTAAAAAAATTATCCAAATTTTGGAGAATTTTTGTCTTCACCTGAAATTAAAGCCAAAATACGATGTTTAGAACGGCTTATGATTAAACATAATAGACATTCATTGTCTCTTATATTTAACATATGACACTGATACCCAAGAGAGTTAATTAAAAAATGAAAGAAAAGTGAAAAAGGAAAGAGTGTGCTAAATGGATGATAATTGTTGAAGTTCCGGTCTTGTACCGGTCCTAAAGACCAGAACTTAGAAATTTAAATTATTACTAACACAAGCTTTAAACTCCAAAAGGGGATTCCAGTGTCATTTGGTTATAACAGTAAATGAAAATGGTTAAAACCGCTGAATACAACAAATTATATATTAATCAAATCGTTGTTAAATTTTTAACTAGAGCTAATTCTTTATTCCAAAGAATTCTTTTTTATGTATCTTCTCGCCGTCGACCTGTCCTTCGCTCTTGTTTACTTTACCAGCGATCTTCTCACTCTCTGAGATCAAAAACCTGGTACAGGGGTGAAGAGTCGTGAAGCAGACAAACGCCAGCTGGATCAAGTGGAACCATGCTCTGCAACACGATCCCAGTGGCGCACCAGCAACGCGTTAACAAAAAGATAGCTAGTTTGATAACCACGGTGGGCTGAAGGTTATGAAGATCAATGCGGGAGACGCAAGGTTACATTATTATTTGTCAGGGCTACATACACACACAAATATATAAAAGTTCATATAGACATATGTTCAAAGGGCCTCAACACAGCTACTCACACAGGCACCTGTCGGATGTTTGACTGAAGGATCCTTCCTGATACTTTCACACAGTTCGAATGGCTTTGCAGGTCCCATGACAAGTTGATGAATTGTCTCTGTATTATCAATGTCTGCTGCATAAATCAATTGTTTTAGCTGGCGCCACAGATTAAAAACCCAAAGGATTAAGGGTAGACCTGAAGGAGACTACCACCACCTTTAAATTTATTGCTTTTCTTTTTCTTTTCTTTTTTTTTTACTTTTTTCAATGTAATCTTATCAATTACACCCTAAACTTTCCGACTGACAAAAACAATAATAATAATAATAATAATAATAATAATGATGATGATAATAATAATAAACAGAAAGCCAAGAACCAACAATTGCGGCAAAAAATATGAAAATGAAAGCCAAAGATAAAGCTCTTGAACAGATGAAACAGCGCTGGCAAGACAAACCTCTGCATGGCCAATATCCAGAACGTGCCAATAAATCCAATGTTGACAAAGTTAATACTCATCGATGGTTACGTGCATCTGGATTAAAGTCTGAAACTGAAGGCTTTATTCTTGCAGCACAAGACCAAAGTCTTTTCACTAGAAACTTTCAGGCAAATATTATGCATAATAATATGGATCCAAAATGCAGGTTTTGTGATAAACACCAAGAAACAATAGACCATCTAATCTCAGGCTGTTCTGTGCTTGCCCCAAATGAATATAAAAATCGCCACGATAGAGTTGGGCAATATTTACATTGGACAATGTGCAAACATTATGGAAAATCTGTAAACAAACACTGGTATGAACATCACCCAGCACCGGTTACAGAAATAGAAGATGTAACCATTCTATGGGATTACACCATCTACACAGACAGAAAAACTGAAGCAAACAGGCCAGACATTATTGTTAAAAACCAGAAAGAGAAACTTGTCTATTAATTGATATGGCTTGTCCAGCGGATTGTAACATAGCAACCAAGGAATTTGAAAAACTGTCAAAATATAAAGACCTGGAAATTGAAATAGAAAAAATGTGGAAATTGAAAACAAGAGTTGTGCCAGTGATAGTAGGTGCACTTGGAATGATAAAAACTGGAACAAAACAACACATTGAAAGAATCCCTGGAAACCCCAGCTTAAGAGATATACAAAAAATTGTCTTATTAAGTACAGCCCACACACTAAGGAAAACTTTATCTATGTAATGCTGGAGATGATAGGGAAGATAGAAAAACATGAAATGGAGCCATAACAACACGCCACTACCTGCCTTAGGTCTCCCCGCAGACTTGGTTGGTAGTGAGACCAAAGCAGAAATCGAAATATGATGAAAAATGACATAATAATAATAATAATAATTGGAAAAATTTAAATATTTCAACAATTTTAGCGAGGGCTCAGCTTTTCATACAACATTATAGTAAACCGATCCTCTATTTTGGAACCACTCGCCGCTATGACATTACCACCACCTGTAAATTTGTTGATTATCAACTTTTTTTTCAGTGCAATCTTATCGATTAAACTCTAAACTTTCCGATTGACAAAAACAAAAAAAAAATTGTAAAAATTTCAACATTTAGACAATTTTAGAAAGGTGGCTCAGTTTTTCATACAACCTTATAGTAAATCGATCCTGTGCAAGTAACTTTTTAGCTTGCGCATATTCAACTACTGAATCCTTTGCAAAATTTTTGAATAAAGCCATTCTTGGAGTTTCCGAGGAAGATGCTATCGTAAGAACTGAAGAAAACTTGAAAAAGACAAAAACAAGAGCAATAACTCGTTCCCAAAATACCAAAACAAAGCGACCCCAACACGAGTGGCTTCAAAATGGAAGATCGATTTACTATAACGTTGTAAGAGAAACTGAGCCCCCCACCCACCCACCCAAATTGTTTAAATATTGAAATTTTTCCAAATTTTTTTTATAATCGGAAACTTTATGCAATAATCAATAAGACTGCGCTGGAAAAATTAAAAAATTGAAAAACAACAAATTTAAAAGTGGTGGTAGTCTCCTTCAGATCCGCCGGATTTAGGTTGGAGGAACATACAGTTCCCCCGACCTCAATCCATGGGACCAGAGAATATAGACCTACAATTCCAGCCCAGACATTAATTGTAAGCTGATGCTGAAGTCTATCTAGCCTGTAATGTACCATGGGGATTCCGACCCACCCACAAGTATTGGTTGTATAAATTTGTTATTCCATCTCTTCCAAATGTTCCCTCATCCGTAAATACGGATACAGGAGCTGCTCTCGAAATACCCTGCACACGGTACTATGAGATGTACATGTTAGGGCCACTTGACGTGCTCTGATACCTGAATTGTCCCCGAAAGACTGTAGAATGTGTTCTTCGTAATCAGGCGTAAGAACGGATCTCGGTTCATAGATTGTGGTGCCACGAAACCCTTCTCAGCAACGCGACGATAAACAACAGCAAAGGTTGGGCGAATCGGCTGCCTTCGATTTAAAAACGCAATCTGATAAAGCTGTGCAGCCTCGCGTGCATCATCATTCGCACGGCCTAATAGATATTTACCCCCCCCCCCACACACACACACTAAGAAGTGGATGCGACACAAGGTAAAGATTTAATGTGGGGAGCCCAAACGCGTATGAGCGGGCAAGGCACAAAAATTTCCCAGTCCCCACAACCGCCGATCGCGCTGGCCCAGGTGATGAGCACCGGTTCACCCCTCTGCTGCAATAAGGTGGCGCGACCTCGGGACACTATTCCCCGGGACCGGGCATCTCTCAGTATCATTTTTTTCTCAATTGCATGCCTGTTCTTGGAGAGTGATACAATTGAGCCGCACTGTCTTCGAGGACAGAGACGTAACAGAGAGATGATTGTGATCCCTACCCACCACAATGTTAAATTATATCTACCTGTTCATGATATGAATATCCTGCCATTTTTAAACGTAACACTTCTCAGTTAACGCACTACTACACACGTTAATAGCCACAAATATAGATCAATGACAAATGTAACCTAGTCAAATGGCAACACAGTACCATCTACAGTAAACTTTCTTTAAACTTAATGACACAAAAATGAAATATTTGCAGACATACACTACCGGCCATAATTATTAGGCCATCCCAGTTTTTTAAAGGAATGATGTATTTCATACTATTTTTAGTATTTATTGCCAAGTGAATAATTGTAAATGAAAAAAAGAATGGTTCTTATTTAATACTGCACAATAATATGGGCATCAAATGAACTGTTCTGGTGTCCAGTTTTTGTGCTCACTTCCCCATGCTAGTCTCTTTTTTTATTGGCTGGCCGAAGCAAAGTCTTCCTGGCCGCCTTGTAAAGTTTTACAAGGTAATAATAACAAAAGAACTATTCTATTTTCATTTAGAATTATCCACTTGGCAATAAATACTAAAGATAGTATGAAATACATTTTTTTAAACTGGGGGTGGCCTAATAATTATGGCCGGCAGTGTATGTTTATATGAATTTTTGTTTTGGAGTTAGGAAACCGCCCCCAAAGTTTGTCAAAATCTCAGTCTCTCTATCTCACACACACACTGCTGAAAACATAGCTATTTTTTTTTAAAGACAAGCTAGGTTGGAAATGGAAACCCGCTCTCCGATTTCCAATTCCGAGTTGTTATTCATTACACTACTCGCACATCCAAGCTTACTGCACCCGGTATTCCCAAATTATCACCCACCTATTGACTAACCAGGCTCGACACTAATTAACTACTTAACTTTGGTAATTGTACGGGAAACGATGTTTCAACGTGATATGGCCGTAAGCCTTTCATATAAGTAATATAGATACACTACTAATGATTTCACGAGAGCAATAAATTGTGAATCGCTCTGAACGAGCATGAGTTGCTATTATACAAATCTCGTGCCTCCGTTTCGATAGATTTATTCGAAAGGTCACGTGGTCAGCGCATTGGTCACGAAAAGACAATCTCAAGAACGTGCACTTTAGAGAAAGTTTGCTTACCTGCCAGCCAACTGGGGAGTAGGTACGACCAACTAAGACAAGCACAGACATGCTTAGACATGTTAAGAAAAGCTTATTTCCCAGTTACCGTAGGTGGGTGGGGTTTAAATACTTACCCTTAGAGAAAGATTCGACATTCCAACGTTCCTCGAAGTAAAGCAATAGCGAGCTGAATACTTAGATGGTTGACCGCTCGGGAATACCAAAGGCGAGGGAGTGTTATGGTGAAACACACCTATTCTATCGTTAATAAACTCTCCCACCTAAATTAAGTAGGAGTAGTAAGAGGAACGAGGGTCAGTCGATGTTGGACGATACTAGTCGACAGTTAGTCGAATACGAAAGTAGTCAGCGACCTGGCAAGATTACACTGCGTAATACATATTATATCAAATTCCTAACGTTTTGTACGTCGAACCTATTAGGACTGACGTTAGCCCAAATACTAGCCTCCACTGCGAAAATAACTCCACAACGGGGAGGGGGGAGAGTAAGCTTAGATGTGCGGGTAGTGTAATGGATAATGGAATTGTGTATCGGAGAGCCGAGTTTCTATTCCGGTTGGGTTCGTTATACCCACGCGCAAATACCCTTGGGAAACATCTGAATCCATCTCTTCTTGATAAGTTAATTAGTATGATCTGTAACACTAAGCCATTATTATCTCCCAAAAGACATTTTACGATCTAAAAAAATATTTTCTGGTTTTAAAAAGAACCTGCAAAAAGTTGCTAAGTCGTAAAAACTTAATACATCAACAGAAAAGCGGCGACGGTCTGTTTTATGCTTGAACGTAATCTTAAGATCATGTGTAATTTTTTACTCGATTATTTATGATTATCAATAGTGCATTATGGTTAGCAAGGTCTATTGTATCATCCTAACGATATAACACCACGGATGCACACATAAACACAGTGTAATGATAACTAACAACAAATAATTAAGTAATCAATTATAAATAAAGAGTAAAAAGTTAACATTAAATAGCTACAAATAACCGCATTCGGATCCACTATTATTTCTACGCAATAGTCTATAGAGTAATTTGAAGCATAACTGTTAAAATCTACCCAGTAACCGTTAGAATAATACAATAGAATGTAGGATGTGTCGGCAATGCCTGGTACAAGGCCACTTCCAAGCATAGCCGACAATTCACGCATTTAAAGATATCAGGTTGTTGAAAAAATAAGTGGAATTTTATTAATAGAACTGGATATTATATTTATGAGAAGAAAAATGTTCATAGAAAAAGGCATATAGTTTTGTAGTTAAATTGTTCAAAGAGAAATGTAAGTATTTAAAATGTCAACAGAAGTTTAGAGATCTTGGTTGTGTAGTAGCAGAATGTAAAGTCTTATGTTCCTTCCTCTTTTGGCAGGTTGTCAACAGAGTAAGAGAGAAGGTTAAAGAAATAAAGAAATTATACCTAGCGCGTCCTGTTGTCGTCGTCGTCGTTCTCTTTGACGGCGTGGAGTAAAAAAAAGAAGAAAAGAAAATTGGAAGTAAAGGCGAGACGTGACTGAGTCAGCTTGAAGTTTCTTTCTTACACTGTGAGATGCTATCAGATACCGCTTCCATTCTGACTGCCTTTGACTGGTCACGGAATGTCTTTAAGTTGCGAATCTGATCGTGGGATCGGCTCCAGCGAGCATTTTCGCTTCTAAGTGTGAAAAAACGTCATATATGAATTTTCTATTTATAATCCAATCAGGATCCAGAATTTTGCTTTTCACACTGACTTGTGAATTTTTCTTAGTCTGGGTTTTTCCAAAATGTTTTTTAGTCGTTTGAATCCGATTTTGCGGGTGTGCAATTTTACTTTGTGTGTTTTAGTTGGTTGATGGATGATATAGAATTTGTATCCTAAAAGAGATTCTACCAATAATGCAGCATTAACCAGTGTATATAATTAGTCAAGCCAAAATATAGCGCACAACCACTTTTGTGTGTGTGTGTGTGTGTGTGTGTGTGTGTGTGTGTGTGTGTGTGTGTGTGTGTGTGTGATTAACAGATTATCCAACAACCAATTATCTTCTTTCATGGTAGTTATGGTGCTAGTAGTAGTAGTAGTAATACTAAACACAACTCGCTCTTAAAGTTGATAGCAAATCTCAGTTTATTTTTCATCCAATGCCGAAACTGAAGTTGCTGCTCACAGTTGGATCAAAATTTAATAAAGATGCCTACCAAAAGCCAAGCAAAGTACTAAGAAACATAAAATATTCGTTAACAGATGCTAAACTGGTACGTGATATCAACCTTCCTAGATGGCAGTGAATATTGGATAATTTCCTCAGAGAGGAAGAGAATACGTAAGGCAAAATAAATGTGGTGCTACAGAAGGATGCTGAGAATTTCATAAAAGTACGTAGAATCAACGAAGACGTCTTAAGGAAAATGAAAACAAAAGCGACACTTAAAATCAGAAAGAGGCATTTCTTGAGATAGAAGAACTTGGAGAATTTGACACTCATAGGAAAAATAATAGAAAAACGGAAATGGAGAAGCACTGGCCACCTATCCGATGAGCTTGGATGGCAAAATTAGGGGATGGGAAGATTGGTAAAGTTTTAGACGTTACTAAGGGATTCAAGAGATAAGAAGTTGTGGAGAGTCATGATTGCGTCCACGCAGTACATAAAAGAAAATAATTTGTTCAAAGAGAAAATATAAAAATAGAACAGTTGAAACAATCGACAGAACGTTTGGGAAAGTGTTTAAATAATCATTTAGTAGTGAATGTCGAAAAATAATGTCATTTAGAAAATAAGTAAAATACGAGTTACGCCCCTTAAAACCGGACTTTTCCTGAACGAGATTCTGACGTAGTGTGAAATAAAAAAAAAGGGAGATATATATATACATTTTAACACATGCGAACTTGGATTAAATTGCCAACCGGATCTCCTAAGCTGTTTTTTATACAGAAAGACCTCATGCAAAAATATAATAAGTGGATACCAGCTTCATCATTCCATCCTTTTTAAAACTCATTTTATTGGATTATACAACTTATTAATCGGTCAACCTTTTTATTAAAAATCATTTTTGGTGGATGTGTCCGACACAAACATGAATCCGATTTCAGTCGTTTCTGTTTTAAGCTGGCTTGGCAGGGCTGGGATGTGCGTTGTGGTGCATTGGATATCTGCTCGGAACGAGAAATCGGGGAGCCGAGTTCGAATTCCAGCTGAATTCATTGTATTCACTTACGCGCAAATAACCTTGGGAAAGGTATTAATCCGTCTATTCCTTCCAATTATGGGTTAAATAATAGGACAGATTGGGTTCTATAGCCTTGGCTGGCAACTAGTCTACCGCAGAAAGCAATAGCGACCTACTGCGGGATAATCTTCTGCCCAGTCAGTCATGTCTCTTTCGAGACATGATCGCCCAAGCGTGTATCACGTATGGCACTCAACTGACTGACTGACTGGCAGGGATGAATAACTCGAGATTGTTTTGGCCACAAGATTAGGATTTCAATAAATCTCTGAGATGCGGTATTTTTACATCATTTACATTTTCCAGACTGTTGTCCTTATCTTTATTGGCATATTCACGGCGTTTCGGCCGTTGTATGCCCGACCTTCTTCAGGTGACTAGAACTTTGAACTGAACCCTTTATTTCGAAATAACTCCTTCCACGAGTCATACCACTTCAGGATGTCAGTTATCTTCATTTAACTCAACTCTCTAAGTTTTTTATTTGCTTCTACTGTCGCCAGGTATTGAACTTTGGGTCAAGTTACAGGATCCAACCAACGCTTTTTATTCACCGGGCTATGTGTCCTTGAGAACTCATGGAACGAGAACAATCTACCCTAGTTTTCAAATTAAAGGATTGAGTTCAAATTTCCAGTCACCTGAAGTAGGTTGGAGAATACAACGGCCGAAACGTCGTGAATATGACAAAGATGACGATCGACATTCCTAACAATGTAAATAATTCTAAAATTTAATTAGAAGCAAAGAAAAGGGTACTGAGCTGTTACGTGATATCTGTCCTCCTATATGGTAGCGGATACTGAACAATCTCCTCAAAGATGAAGTAACCTGAAGCAACAGAAATATGATTCTACAGAAAGATACTGAGGATACCATGGAGCAAACGAAAAGGTTTTAGAGAAAATCGAAACAAAAATGAAACTTATATTAAACATTAAGAAGAGACACTTGAAATTTTTAGAGTACGTAATGAGGAAAGAAGGTTTGGAAAATCTGATACTTACAAGACAGATTAAAGACAAGAAGGATAAAGTAAAACAACGCTTAACATGCTTAGTAAGCTTGAGTAAATGAATGCCGGAACAAGGTTTAGCAAAAATAACAAAAAGACAAAATTTATTAAGAGTTACGAAGGACGGGAAAATGTGGAGAGCCATGATCACTTAAGTCTTAAAATGACACGACATATAAAGAAGAAGCTATCCCGGTCGTTGTACGAGAGCGTTACCACATTCGACTAGTCTGACGCTGGTGAGTGGTCGTGGTGGCTTTCAAGACCAGCGCAAGGGCCCCTACAACAATCTATTTCTAAGTAAAACTTAGGACATATAATAGATCCTTCCATCTTAAATAAATCAACAATGTTTTGCGGCAATTTTTAACATCGACTTGAGATTTTTCTTGTTGAAAAGTTAAATAGTTTTAACACATTCAACATTATGGATGAAAAAATAGTGAATTTTGCGTAGTGTTTTATCGGGACCGAACATGAGCAAACAAATTCACAAATTTGAATGATCCTGGGTAAGACAACAAATTACATCCGGCAGCAAGACATCTGATTGAGAGATTAGAGGTTTTGAGGATTGTAGAATCCCTTAATTGCTGTTGTTTCCAGGTCCCACTGATCCGGAGTGGTAGCACCTGGTAGGGTTCTAGCTATGGGAAAACAGCGAAACCCCAAACAAATATTAACAAATATTAGTAATATAAAAACGAAGCAACAACACAAAATGACAATCAATACAACATTTAAAAAATATGAAAATTCATTTTTATAGTAAAACTAGCAGTATAGCCCGGTGCTGCTCAGGGGTAATGAAAGCTTTAAAACTAATCCATGGTCCTGGAGCTCAGACTCTTTGGACGTTGGCACGAAAGACTAAAAAGCAATAGTTGTTTCCAGTTAAAACGAAACCGTAGACTGAAAGAAAAATGAATGGATGTAAAGTCAAATTTTGATTTCCTGGTATCGATATCAAATAAGTTTTTTTCGTCGTAAACTGAATTTTGAAGGCTAAAAAAATCCTCTGAGTAAATGGTATCATGGCTGAGACTAAGAACTACAATTATACCTACTTAGAGCCAAACCCGAAGCAAAAAATAAAATAAAAGGGCTGAGAAAAATACAGAGGCAGATAAACAGACACACACACAAACATCTTGCCTTATATATATATATATATATATATATATATATATATATTATCGATTTTCTGCACTATTGTAATAACTGCAACCTTGAAACTTCTGAATATCGTTTCTTATGTCTTTGTCTATGAGTGTATCAAATTTAATTAAAATCAAACCACTTCTTCTATAACCAGATTTTTTCGATTATCGATTTTCGCTTTTTATCGATGGTACCTCGACACAAAGCCTAGCTAAGAACACTCGCAGACGCTTATAGTACAACTGTGTAAAATTTCAAGAAAATCAGTTCAGCCGTTTCGGAGTCTATAGGTAACGGACACACACACACACACACACACACACACACACATAGTTCCATTTATAAATAATTTTAGATATATAGATTTAGATTACCAACAACACATATTATGACCTACAAACTATATATCTAAAAAATCATTACAATTATCCTGAAAGTATAAAATTACGTACAAAATATTTAGATTTTGGTATTAAATAACCCATTGATGTTGATATGCTGCTAAACAAAATCACCCAACCAAATCAATGGATTTGAAAGAAAAAAAAACAAACTCAGAATGACATCAAAATCCATGAAAATATTTCATCCTTTAATAGTCACAGGGAGTGGGGGGTGTAGTATGCACCGGCTCTGGAGCCATTCACTCCATGGTAAAAGCACAATTGTTGTGGGTAAGGATTTTCCAAATTGCCTAACGCTTCAGTTACTATCAAAGATATACTTTTGTTGTCATCAGCGTTGATGAATGCATGGGGCGCCTTTGAAGCAAGGTCGGTGTTGTTGTCTACGTTAAATAAACAGCCTAATTCGCTACCAAAAGTTGTAATTAGGTGATTCGTTAAAGAGTGATTTGCTTGAATGTGAACGTCAATTTCTTAGCAAAGACATCAGTCTAGTCAAAGTAAAATAAACTTAATACCTTTTCCTATTCTGAAATAAACCCATTTCTACACTATCGGAAGCCACAATAGTTCCACAAACTGCCGGTTTAAGTAAAATTATATAACGAAATTTTCCATTTCGCAAATTAGAAATTAAAAGTAAGACAAAAAACGCTTAATGAGGAAAATATGGCATCAAAATAAACTGAGACTGAATTTCAGAAACCTTAAGCTATTTAAAACCGTACGCTTATTTCAATGAGCAAGTTCTAGGCATTTTCGACGTAATTTAAGCTCTGTGTTATTTTTAAACAAATTATGCAGGAATGTTTGAGTTGACTTCTCGTTATTGACTTTCGGGTATGAATTTACTGACTATATATAAAAAAATAAAAAAAAAACAACAACGAAAAAGATTGGCCATTCTGGAAAAAAAAGACACAGAATATGACTATGTGGTTGGCCTTCATTACCATTTGTACGATGACAAGAATTTTACAAATAAAAAACAAATGACCACTAATTCAGAGAAACTGGTAACTTAACCATAAAATTGTTGCAGAGTGATTATAGCGGCTGTTTCGGAGGTGCAAAACATGCAAAGCAAGTTGCCTAAATTGCCACAGTTCAAATTTATTTCCAGTGTTAATTTATTCTGTCGACATTTATTATGAAGTGAAAGCAGAAGGTTCCGAATTAAAGAATGCTAGCTGGACAGGCTTTCACGAAATCTTAGCCAAAAGCCCGGACAGGCTTTCACGAAATCTTAGCCAAAAGCCCGGACAGGCTTTCACGAAATCTTAGCCAAAAGCCCGGACAGGCTTTCACGAAATCTTAGCCAAAAGCCCGGACAGGCTTTCACGAAATCTTAGCCAAAAGCCCGGACAGGCTTTCACGAAATCTTAGCCAAAAGCCCGGACAGGCTTTCACGAAATCTTAGCCAAAAGCCCGGACAGGCTTTCACGAAATCTTAGCCAAAAGCCCGGACAGGCTTTCACGAAATCTTAGCCAAAAGCCCGGACAGGCTTTCACGAAATCTTAGCCAAAAGCCCGGACAGGCTTTCACGAAATCTTAGCCAAAAGCCCGGACAGGCTTTCACGAAATCTTAGCCAAAAGCCCGGACAGGCTTTCACGAAATCTTAGCCAAAAGCCCGGACAGGCTTTCACGAAATCTTAGCCAAAAGCCCGGACAGGCTTTCACGAAATCTTAGCCAAAAGCCCGGACAGGCTTTCACGAAATCTTAGCCAAAAGCCCGGACAGGCTTTCACGAAATCTTAGCCAAAAGCCCGGACAGGCTTTCACGAAATCTTAGCCAAAAGCCCGGACAGGCTTTCACGAAATCTTAGCCAAAAGCCCGGACAGGCTTTCACGAAATCTTAGCCAAAAGCCCGGACAGGCTTTCACGAAATCTTAGCCAAAAGCCCGGACAGGCTTTCACGAAATCTTAGCCAAAAGCCCGGACAGGCTTTCACGAAATCTTAGCCAAAAGCCCGGACAGGCTTTCACGAAATCTTAGCCAAAAGCCCGGACAGGCTTTCACGAAATCTTAGCCAAAAGCCCGGACAGGCTTTCACGAAATCTTAGCCAAAAGCCCGGACAGGCTTTCACGAAATCTTAGCCAAAAGCCCGGACAGGCTTTCACGAAATCTTAGCCAAAAGCCCGGACAGGCTTTCACGAAATCTTAGCCAAAAGCCCGGACAGGCTTTCACGAAATCTTAGCCAAAAGCCCGGACAGGCTTTCACGAAATCTTAGCCAAAAGCCCGGACAGGCTTTCACGAAATCTTAGCCAAAAGCCCGGACAGGCTTTCACGAAATCTTAGCCAAAAGAGCCCGGGGACAGGCTTTCACGAAATCTTCCAAAAGCCCGGACAAAAGGCCCTTTACAAAGGCTTTACCAAAAGCCCGGAAACAGGTTTCTTCGAAATGCCAAAAGCCCGGACAGGCTTTCACGAAATCTTAGCCAAAAGCCCGGACAGGCTTTCACGAAATCTTAGCCAAAAGCCCGGACAGGCTTTCACGAAATCTTAGCCAAAAGCCCGGACAGGCTTTCACGAAATCTTAGCCAAAAGCCCGGACAGGCTTTCACGAAATCTTAGCCAAAAGCCCGGACAGGCTTTCACGAAATCTTAGCCAAGGAAGGTTGTGGCTGACAGATGTCACGCAAGTCGACATGCAATCAGCATCTACTGGGTCATCGTGAGGAGGAATAATGTTGAAAGACCAGAATCCCTCAATGAACCTCGGCTAAAAACATCTCTGATGATAATTGCTAAAGCAACAAACTAAGCTGGGTAATTTTTGTCAGAGTGTACGCACGCGGAGACCCTACGTTTTAACCAGACTGTGTCACGTCCAGCCTCTGTGAGAAGGATTTGGGTAAATACCCAACATTCCGCTCGAACTAGCTCTTATCAAGATGTCTGTCTTTGGACAGAGAGCAATTCAGTCTCTGGACAGAAAATCGACTGAGAAAAAAAGACAAGCCAGATCACGCTTATGTTAAAATTTACTTTTGAAAATCTGATATTAATTAATCAAACAATGGCACCTTTGCTGTACCATGATGGAGCCAAAAATATTGGTCACTTTACAACAAAATACCTGCTTGGCATAAAATCTTTTTATTGGTAAACAAGTGAAGAAACAGCATTTGAAAATGTTGAATATGCTTCTATTGAAACGTATCGACATAATTCTTATATACAACCGCATACGTTACAAAGTAGCACTTTCTTCTACAAACAGGTGACTAACAGAAGCTTGGCATAATATAAACTGTAGTACCATCTGCTACAAGACCATTACCCTTAGATCATAACACTGTAGAAGGCGATGACATCCTTTACTAATTTATATTTACGAGTCGACTCGGCGTAACTTGTGTCATGTTTTAAAGCAGGGAATAAGAAAGACGAAAAGGCGAAAGTAACCAGAAAAACAATATATTAACAAAGGTTACATAGGGTTGAAAGCATGCATAAAAGTAAGGTAAGAAAAGTTCTTTCCCTTTGTCTGAACAGGAACGTAAAATGTTCGGTAGAAAGTTATGTAAAGTCCAGTTTCAATGAAAGTTAATGTGCATAGTGTTAATGTCTGTTTCCAATTGGAGTTTTTTTTTAGTGTGGTGTGTGCATGCTGGTGAGAAATAAAAATTTGCGCCACTAATTGCTGCCCGCAATTAGTGCGCGTGTGTTTGTGTGAGTTAGGGAAACATGTCTGCGCTTGCCCGGGACAAAATCTGACGTACCACGTGACGTTCCCCGCTTTTATTGGCATGCGTTTACGCGAGAACTAAGGGTATCAAGTGAACGCTGAATGACCATGTGTGTGTGTGTGTGTGTGTGTGTGTGTGTGTGTGAATGTATCAAACCCTACAACACCAATAGTCATCAACAAAAATTGTCTTTTCTACCTTCATTACTTGAAGTCACAGATCCTCCCTTGTCTCAATAGATGAAGAGTTGGCCGATGCAGTTAGATTCATATTTCTCTACGCCGATTCATTTCCTTTGGCAGATGGCTTGAGTATCATCAATACAGTAAATGAAAGTGTCATTAGAAATGTTGATGTTGTCGGCCAACACAAAAGCCTATACAGCCACATAAGGAGTGGAAATGTGTTATTGTACCAAGGCAGACATACCAGAAACAAGCAGTCGGGTCAGAGAGTCAGTTAAGTGCCATACGTGATACACGCTTGGGCGATCATGTCTCGAAAGAGACATGACTGACTGGACAGAAGATTATCCCGCAGTAGGTTGCCATTGCTTTCTGTGGTAGACTGGTTGCCGACCAAGGCTATAGAACCTAATCTGTCCTGTTATTTAACCCATAACTGAAAGGAATAGACGGATTAATACCTTTCCGAATGGTATTTGCGCGTAAGTGAATACAATGGATCCAACTGGAATTCGAACTCGGCTCCCCGGTTTCTCGTTCCGAGCCGATATCCACTGTACCACAACGCACAAGCAGTCGAGTACATTGATAAAAATAGAGTTGAGAGAAGGGGGTGAAGCTGATAAAGGGTAGGACAAGCAGATGAGTAAAAATGACTTCATAAACAGTTTAAAGATGGAGAGAGACAGAGAGAGCGAGAGAGAGAATGAGAGAGAGAGAGAATAACTTTCAGCATCTACTGAGACTGAAGTTCCACCTACATTACAAAATATATGCGAAAGATGCTGAAAAAAATGGTCAGTGCGTTTTTCAGAAAGTACATTCGTTGTGGTGCAGTGGATATCCACTCGGAACGACAAATCGGGGAACCGAGTTCAAATTCCAGTTGAATTCCTTGCATTCACTTACACACAAGTACCGTTGGGAAAGGTATTAATCCGTCTCTCCCCTTCAGTTATGGGCCAAATTATAGAACAGACTGGGTTCTATAGCCTTGGCTGGCAACCAGTCTACCGCAGAAAGCAATGGCAACCTACTGCGGGATAATCTTCTGCCAAGTCAGTCATGTCTCGAAAGAGACATGATCGCCCAAAGCGTGTATCACTTATGGCACTTAACTGACTGACAGTATTAAGAAAATAAAAATTATAGGATGTGCGTTGTGGTGCGGTGGATATCTACTCGGAACGACAAATCGAGGAGCCGAGTTCGAATTCCAGTTTAATTCCTTGCATTCACTTACGCGCAAATACCCTTAGGAAAAGTATTAATCCGTCTCTTCCCTCCAATTATGGGTTAAATAATAGGACATATTGGGTTCTATAGCCTTGGCTGGCAACTAGTCTACCGCAGAAAGCAATAGCGACCTACTGCGGGATAATCTTCTGCCCAGTCAGTCATGGATTACAAGGAAAACTCATTAAAAAGATGATTACGGCTCTCCACAACATCCAGTATTTTGCTGATCTACTTAACGTTTGAGTTTATCATCACTTTGTTTGTTCTGCCATCCATTCATGTGAACTCGTTAAGTAGTTTATGATGGCTCTCCACAACTTTCTTTTGTTTCTCTAAGTAATTTTTTACACTTTACTATCACTCTTTGTCTTGGCTCTGCCATAATTCATACTAACTTTTCAAGTACTTGGTGAGTACAATACTAAATAAACAAAGTATTTTGATTAAACTAAAAATCATGCTTTAAAAAGATTTAAATTATTTTTTTGCTTTAAAAGTTGAAATTTCTTCTTTAGTATTATTATTATTATCATCATCATCATCATCATCATCATCTCATAATTCTGCTTGTCTCTCCCTTGGTTAACACGACAGTTACGTTTTGCCAATACTTCATGTTTAATAGACTATATCGTTTTTATCGCATGGAAAGACGTATCAGTGATGTTATTTGGTTTCAGTCAAAAAATAAAAGAAAAAAAAATGAAGATAAAACTGTTTAATCTCTGTGTCAGCAAAATAGACCCCCCCCGACTTCTTAACGGAATGACCAGCTTTCATATTTATGATTGCTATTGAAATATTTTCTTAAAGTTGTTAACCTCAAATATTAAACAATGCAGTAGGGGAATTTCTACATAGAACTCAGTATCAGCTTATCTTATCTTAAGATTCATGAGAAAATTCAGATAGGAAAACCATTAAATGTTCATGTTTATTTCTATTTATAGTATTGTTATGATCAGGTTGCATTGAGTCCGCAGACTATTGTATTAGTAAAGAAGAAGAAAGTCATTTTGTGCCCTAAAGATATATGTTAACAATGTCAAAGTGCAGAGTCATATCAGTAAAATATCTCATCTATTTCTACAGAAAAATCATTATTTTCACATGTGCGTTGTGGTGCATTGGATATCGGCTCGGAACGAGAAATCGAGGAGCCGAGTTCGAATTCCAGCTGAATTCATTGCATTCACTTACGCGCAAATACCCTTGGGAAAGGTATTAATCCGTCTCTTCCTTCCAGTTATGGGTTAAATAACAGGACAGATTGGGTTCTATAGCCTTGGTCGGCAACCAGTCTACCGCAGAAAGCAATGGCAATCTACTGCGGGATAATCTTCTGCCCAGTCAGTCATGTCTCTTTCGAGACATGATCGCCCAAGCGTGTATCACGTATGGCACTTAACTGACTGACATTCACTACCATCAACTAACTTGAATGACTTTCAAAGTTACTACCAGTGTAAGAAGGCAAAAGACAAATAAATTTCTTGTTAGATACATTATCAACTGCTCTAAAACAAATAATTTCAGCGCCCTATCACCATCAGTGAATTGACTTGAATTACTTTCAAATTTACTACCAGTGTAAGAAGAAATTTCTTCTAAGATATATTGACAACTGCTTTAAGACAAACATTGCTTTCATCGCCATCTATAAACTTTCCTGTCAGAGTATAAATTCCCAGAACTTGTAAAATTATTGTAGTATTTCTCAAAAATATATGCAACATTTCTTTACGGGCACTTTTTCTATGCGTTATTTCCCTTTAGAACATAAACGATCATGGTTCTCCACAACTATCTCATATAGCTCTTAGCAGTTTTTCACCCTATGCTAAGCCCACTACCCTATTCGCTATGCATACACAAAATATCGTCAGGCAAGTTTATTTATCTGCATTGACACTGAGGCAAGTTGTGACACAAGGTCGAGTTTAATGTGGGGTACCCGAGAGCATAGACCCGAACTACAGAGCCTTCACAGTCCTCTCCTATCTTCTTGCTTTCAACATGCATTGCGTGAGTTAATTTTTCAAAGCTCACTTTCCTCATTATGTCTTCAATTAATTTCAGCTGTCTTTTCCTGTTTCTGAATATAAGTGTTCATTCTGTTTACATTTTCTTTAAGATTTTCTCGTTAAGATTTACTCCGTCCATGCAATTCTCAGTATCCTTCTGTAGCACAATATTTCTGCTGCTTCTAGTTTTTTTTTTCTTCTCATCCATAGAGAAATTGTCCAACATTCATCTCTGTACTATTATTCTTAAATACCAAAATGATGAATACTTGACAGCAGTGGTAGACAATATCACCATCTTGTAAAATATGTTGAAGTAGATGTGTTAGAAAGGTGGGAAAATTTTCGGCATGGAACAAAATCTGTCAATGTGTTACTCATCTTTTTGAGATACATTGTCAGCTAATCCAGGACAAAAATATTTTTGCTTGGTGCCTTGCCAGCCTATTCCAAAGGGTTCGAAAATGTTTACTCTCAGAATTAATGTTTTACCAATAGGTGCAAATAATTACACGTAGCTGTAGTTTTCTTTTATTAACATGACAAAATATGCTAAAAATATCTTTCCCTTAATTTAGAACTTTATATACAACGATGTCTCTGTTAGTCTCGCCACATCATAATTTCATATCATTGATTAAGCACAAAGCTTTCGTTGTATCACATTTGTCAAGTGAGATTTTGTACAGACCTATATAAACGATAAAAAAAGAAAAGGGATACTATACTAAAAACATTAATTACCTCCGCTTGCAGAATAAGACTCGGCAATGTTTGAGGGAATAGAAGGTTGAAAGAAAAAATATTTAATGATTTCACAGGATGGAATAGTTTCAGATTTCATTTATGACAGCATTCGTTCTTTGCAAAAAAAAAAAAAAAAAAAAAACTTTATTCCCTCTTTTTCTTTTCCTTTTATATAATTCTTTCATATTCAGTTTTAAATGATTTTCCTTCTTTTCACCCAATATTTTTCTCATAAACACCTCATAATTGTATTCAGACGTTTTCCTTCTCTTACTGAACACGTTCTCCCGGTCTTATCCAGACGTTTTCCTCCTCTTACTGAACACGTTCTCCCGGTCTTATTCAGACGTTTTCATTCCCTTACTGAACACGTTCTCCTAATTTTATTCAGATACATTCCTTCTCTTACTGAACACATTCTTCCAACGTTTTCCTTGAAGAAAAATCACTAAGTTTATTAAGATGAGGAAATCACTTGAAGAAAACTGTTTAAGAGGTTGAAAGAATTTAGAGAAAACGAATTATTATATATTAGCCAGGGGAGATAATCTCAGAGGTAGCATCATTGAGAATTGCCTGAAAATGAAAAAGATTGTCCTCCAAAATTTAGAGCGAAATGTTGTAGACAAAACTTTTTGGAAGCCATTGATGTTTGAGATGGTAGATAGACACGCGTTATCGTGACAGGGATTAAGCAGACTGATCTTGTTCAAACTGCTGATCCTACCAGATTGTATGTTCTCTCTTAGAAACTGTAACTAAAGTCTGCTCAGCATGGTTACCGTATAAACCACAGCTTGGTTCTGCGGCCATAGAATAATCACAAATGTGCCTTAGCAGGTGTCTGCAACAGGGATTAGCTAGCTACCCTAGTAAACTCAATAATCACCCAAGATTGATAGTTGCCTACCATATCCATCTCTCTCTTATATACACACACACACACACACACACACACGGAGTGAACAATATAATGGAAACACCTTGAAATTTAATGCAAATATATTTTAATATGGGGTAGGACCGCCTTTGGCTGTAATTACAGCTTGAACTCTACGTGGGATTGACTCTTACAAAGTGAATTATTTCCAGAGGAATTTTTATCGATTCTTCAGCTCCAATTCTTTCAACGATGATGGTGAAGGATATCAACTTACATTTTTTTTTCTAAAATGAACCCTAAATGTTCAATGATGTTGAGATCTGCAGACTGTGGTGGTCAGATAAGATGTTCTACTTCATTAGAATATTCCTCATGCCATTCAGCTACAACTTTAGCAGTATGAATGGGTGCATTATTGTTCTGAAAGATGGCATTACTCTTTGGAAACAGTTACTGAACCATAGGAGGAAGCTGATCATTTAAAATCCTTAAATAGTCCAGACTGTTGATTTTCATAAACTTATTTAAATAATATATTTAAAAAAAGAAGCCAACAATTTTAGCAAAAAATGAAATACTACATCAACAAATATAAAAACAGACGAGCTTTTGAGAGTTTAATCAAATTTTTTGAATTTTGCTATTATGATACTAGATGTTGCCATAATTTTGTCCCCCCCCGTATGTCTTGTATAACCATGCAAATAAGAGTTCCTTGCTGTTGAGTAATGGCTAGTAAGAATGCATCTCAGAATATTACTACTGACTAGCGAGTTAGATGCTCACTGAGTGCTTACACTGTATGTGTGTTCTTGAACTAATGTAAGTTTAGTCAATAAATATACACCAAGCATTCGAGACACTTTGATATATGGTAGCAATTAGCAATATACTTCGCAGATCATTAAAACTTATTAGTTTGATCCTAATTAGGTGTCTCATACTTAGAGAATAACTATAATACATATAGCACAAGTACCTTGAAATTTAATGTTACTAATATTATGAAACCTAAGTATTAATTAGTCTTCACTAAGAATGTGGAAACTTTATTTTAGAGTGTAGTGTAAGATTTTTTTAGATAATAGTGATACAAGTCTTACTAATTAACCCATAGCAAGGGGGATTCATACCTCACCAAAGAGTATTTTGTGCATAAGTGAATAATGAACCGAACAGGAATTGAAAATCAGCTCTGATTAGAAATTCAGAGCCATTATCCATTACACACTGTCCATACAACCAAGCTTACAGCACCTAGTATTCTAAAGCAATCATGCATCTTGTTACTAACCAGGTTTGACACTGCTTGACTTACTGAACTGATTATATATATATATATTCTCTTAAATGAAAATGAAAGCTTGATGATCTCATGGACAAAAAATAGAAGTCGAAGCAACGAAAATGTGATTCTACTGACAAATGCTCAGAATACCATCGACAGACTAATTATGGGAGATGCATAAAAAGGAAGGAAGGCTTGAAGAATTTAATCCTCAAATGACGTATTAAAAACAAGAGGAGCAGCGGAAAATAGAATAGGAACAGCATGAGATTCTAAAGGGCCAAGAGTTACATAAAGAAGCAAAAAAGAAGTTGTGGAGAGGGACGTGTAAAAGAAGAAGAATAAGAAGTAGATAAATAAAAGGAAATACCTTAATATAGATTTTGTTAACAACAATAAAACAATGATTCACATTCCTCAGTTAATGTTCATTAGATAAGTTATATATTTAATATTTTGGGTTCAATGACTCTATATGTGTTACTGGTGACAGTGAATCTGACAGACCCAACAAAGTAAACCCGACAACTGTTTTTGAAAAGGCCTCTAATCAGTGGTTAACTGGGGCAAGAAATAGACTGTAAATTTTAATGCCTCTACAAGAAAACAGCTTTCATTTGATTACCACAGAGAACCTTTTCTGTCTGCCATCAGTATGGCTGATGCTAATCTCTGAGTGAGCAACACACTACACCTTCTTGGCCTCATGCCTTGCACTGACATGAAACGGAATGACTGTATCAAATCAACTGCCACCTCTACTGGAAGGAAAATTGGTTCAAATGTGTAATGCCAGAAAATTTTTCTTGTCAGAATCCATTTTGTAGATTTATAAATCTACCATTTATTCATGCACTGAATACTGTTGCCATATCTAGTTTGGAGCTCTTCTTGTACATCTCAAGAGTCTTGATAAAATTCAAAGACGAGTTTGCTGCATAATCAATCCTGACCAGGCACCTTGATTTCGATGACTTCCTCATATGACATGGCTTCCCTCTGTCTTTTCTACAAATATTTTCATAGCAACTGTTCTGATGATCTTTTTTTCCCCTAGTGTTCCAACTACATGAATTTAAGCATGATGTACAATGTGGTGCAGTGAATATCGGCTCCGAACGAGAAATCGGAGAGACGAGTTAAAATTCCAGTTGAATTTCTTGCATTGACATACACACAAATACCCTTGGGAAAAGTATTAATCCAACTTTTCCCTCCAGTTATGGGTTCAATAATAAAACATATTGGGTTCTATAACCTTGGCTGGCAACCGGTCTACCTCAGAAAGTAATGGCAACCTACTGCTGGATAATCTTCTGCTCAGTCAGTCATGTCTCTTTTGAAACATGATTGCCCAAGCGTGTATCACGTATGGCACTTAACTGACAATATTTGGTAATTAGGTCTTACCATTTTACTGCTGAACTAAGTCCATGCAACCTTCATGTCAACTCTGATAGTTTGTTTTATCACACTTCTCACCTTTGGAACTCTTTAAAATTTCTTGCTTCCCTGATGACTACAATCTTAAAATTTACATTCAATGTCAATTGCTATCTTTTGTCTATTTTAACCCCGTTCCTTTTCTTTCCCCCTTTCTTTAATCTTTCCAACTAAAGTCATCTCTTTACTTTTGCTGCCTGTATCCTCCACCCCCTTCGTTCTAGTGGTGTTATTGCTTTGCTTGAAGTGAAACAAAGAAGCCCTTTAAAAGTTTAAAACAACACAATCTTTCTACATGAAATTTTCTTGTGTGCCAAGCAGTTAAAGACAGGCCTGCCTTGTGGTTGAGATAGTTGCACATTTCTCATTAACGCCAGAACTTGGAGCAGTCGTTCAGGTAAAAGCCAGAAATTTGTTTTCTGATTTTCAAAAGGAAGCAAGCAAGCTTTTCCTATTTGAAGGAACCAATAAAGTATCACTACATGAGGCTCACTGACAATAATCTCTTCTATTTTGTAATGTACTGGTGATAAGACTGTAGAGGTTGGATCTTCCCACCAATAACTCACATATACAGGCTGGCAATAAAGTCACTATACAATTACTTACAATAGCAATTAAGACAAAGCAATTAATCAGCAGTCTAGAAATTTATTATTAAAGTTGTCTTTTGTTAACTCTGGTTAATAACAATGAAATACTATGGTAAACAATATTAAATTAATTTGTAATTTAGATTCTGTTTTGCTTTTTTATTACAAGTAACTGTATAGTGAGTTTATTGCCACTTTGTATATATTTTTGTCACAGATAGTAGTCTGGTAAAATGGTGTCTTATATGAATGTAAGTATGAAAAAGAGGTTTTTCACTGATTTTCTACATGAAGAAAAATATGTCCACTGACATTCATCAACATTTGCTGAATGTTTATAGAAATCATGTAGTGGATGTGAACACAAACAGTGGTTAATCACCGACATGAAAAAATGGATCATCTCTACTTGTGCAAATTTTCACAAAAGCAGCAGGCTAGCAATAAGAAAATAATGTTTTTAGCTGAAATTTTGCTTGATCCAAAAGTGTTTTTATGACTCCTGTATATGTTGTAATGGTAATATTAGCCTACAAAGAAATATTTGGCATTCATGGACGAAGCAACCAGAACTGCTTTCAGTTAAAATTTATAAAATCTTAATTTTTTTTAGGAAAATAGGTTTTTCATGTCCAATATCTGCTAACTGTTATCACTGTTTTGAGTATTGATGGGGTTTTCCTTCCTCACCTTTTATTTGAAATAATTGAAATGTTGACATTCCACACTATGTCATTATTTTCTCTTTAAGTTACATGTGCTATCCATTTTAGTTGCTGCTGCTGTTGGTAGTCTTTTTAGCTTTCATGAAAATAACTAGAAAGCATTACTTTTATATAAGTACCTCCAGTAATTTGCTGAAAAAACAGCATAGCATGAAGAAAAAGGCCTCAAACTTAAAAACAAAGTTTTTCCATCAAAATGTTTATGTTAATAAAACAAAAGATCAAAGTAATTTTTCATTATTTTTAAAACATTTTAATCCTTACTAACATGTTTGAAATTCTGGTAAAAATATCTTGATTTTCTTTTCATCAGCAAGTAACTAAATTGTTACCAGAGTTCACTATGGATAATGTAATATGATGCAACTCAATTTTTTTTCTGATGAAACACACATTAGTTTGAAAATTCTTTCAAAAATCAAATAATTATCAGATTTTAATGAAACTTTCAGGACTTATATACAAATGAAGTAGATAGACTAAACTATCGCCCGGTTCACACTCCACCCACGTCTATTGAACAGGTGAAGAGGCTCATCCCTTGTTTCCTGTTTAGGATGCAGTTTCTGGTTTTCTCTTTTCCAATCTTTTCACTCCTATGTAGCCCCCTGCACATCAGTGGCATTACCGCCTTGCTTGGGGTGATATGATTAAAAAAAAAAAAAAAAAATTGAAATTATTTTTGAAATTATTTTTATGATATCATGGCAAAAATGTTTCTTCTAGTTTTACATGTATTTCCTACCCCCATACACACATAAATTTATGAAATTTCAAGAAATTAAATTTCTAAATTTTGTATTAAAAATTAGTTAATACAGAACTCCTATTTTTTTTTCAAACAGTTTCTGAAAACAGTTTCTGAAAATAAAACTATGACATTAATTAGATAAACTTTTAGAATACATATTAAGGACATTATAATCTAAAGAAAACAACTTTCAATGAATAATGAATTTTTACAAGAATTGTTTTCATGTTTTCTTTCTAAACTACAATATTTTATAAAGTTTCAAAATATTTTTCAAATTCTTCAAAACCTTGTCATGGCTAGGTTATTAAGTTAATAAGTGAAGACTATATTTATTAAAGAAAAATTGAAAAGTTTAATACAAATCTTCAAGCAAAAAGAATTTTAAAATAGTTTAACTTTTTTTTTTGTTTTTGTGCAAATAAAGTTGTCTTCTTAAGTATGATATTTATAGTGTAATATTAAAAAGGTCACATCTTTCATGGTTTCCTCTCTTATAAGAAAAACATTTTGGACAATTATGTCAGTTTTGGTCAACCATACTTAGCTTATTGCCACCTCTGATTCACATCGATCCCTTCACACCTTCGTGATTAAGAAATACTTTTATTCTAAATTTCATGTTATAAACAATACTCATTTCAAATCGGAATAATTTAACTTTAAATTTCTTAATTTTCCAAAAATAACATGTCACAGATGTGTATCTTACTTTTGCAAGATTTTTAAAAATGAGTATTAACTTTTGTTTACAAACTTGTCAAGATTTCAAAATGGACAAAAAAAATTATAGACTTTGAAAACTTTAAAAAGTTGAGATTTCAATCAATACAGTTTCTATTTGAAATACACCAAAGTATTTTGCTTTCTGGAAATAGTAAATTTAATCATTTAGCTTTCAATTAAAGCTAAAATAAAAACTTTAAGAAAGTTTTTTTTATTTTTAAAAATTCAACTTAAAACTTTGGTATTGAAAATGAGAAGAGGTACCTATTTTTATACCATTCTTTAAATATTCCACATATATGGGCCTCAACTCTGATAAAGCTAATCTTTGTAAATACCATTAGTTATATTTCTCTATGATTGTTAGGAAAAGGAGAAGCTCAAAATGCAAATTATAAATCAGAGATACCAAAATTAAACAAACACAAAAATTTTAATACCCAGGAGAGTGTTTTAACAATGGACAGAAATTCGGACACTGGAATCTGAAGGCACATTGGGATAGCCAAATATGCCTTCCAAAAGCTAAGCAAAGTATTAAGAAACAGGAAAAATCTCATTAGAAACAAAAATAAAAGTACTGAACTGTTATGTGATATCTGTTCGCCTACATAGCAGTGAATGCTGGACAATCTCCTCACAAATGAAGAGAAAACTTGAGATGGCAGAAATGGGGTTTGACAGGAGGATGCTGAGGATATGATGAAGCAAATAAGTGAACAACAATGAAGTTTTGGGGAAAATGGAAACAAGAAAACTTATACTTATCAGAAAGAAATAGTTGAAAATTCTAAAGCACGTGAGGAAAGAAGGCTTGGAAAACAAAGAGGACAGATTGAAGGCAAGAGGGAACAAGGAAAACAACGCATAACATAATGTACTTAAGTAAATGGATGGCAGAATAGAGTTTAGAACAAATAACAAAAAGATAAAATTTATTGAGCTACAAGAAACAGGAAAATGTGGAGGGCCATGATCGCTTATGTCTTGAGGGGACACAGCACATAAGAAAAATTGACGACCATGAAACAATGTTTCAATTATTAAACTATTCACAGACGTCAAACCTTTTTAGAGAATCTGTTTAAATCATTCGCCATACAAGCTGAATGGCAAATTATAGGATAAGCTTAACTCTGGGGAAAGGTTTATCTTATTACAACTTACGTCAGATATCAGATTCTTCTTGCTGCTCCCAGGTGAGAAGCAATCTATTTTAGGTCCTCGGTTACTGACCTTGGCAATGGGGTTTCTCTTGAGGAAAAAAAAAGAGTTTTTTTTTTGTTTTTTTTGTTCACAGAAGGCTGCAATGGCTTTTTATGTGAGCAAAGAAAGTCTCCTGTTTGGATTCTAGTTATTAAAAACAAAAACACATGTTTGCACAATTAAAAAAAAAAAAAAGGAAAAAGAACAATGATAAAAACTAAGACAAGAAAACCAATATTTAGCTACAGTCATTTATATAATAGTATAAACAAAGAAGAGAATGCTAGATTGCTATGTGATGTCAGTTCTTCAATATGGCATTGAATGCTGGACAATAGTATCAAAGATGAGGAAAAAACTTGAAGCAGCAGAAATGGCGTTCTACAGAAGAATGCTGCGGATATCATGGACTGATTATGTGAGCAATGATGAGGTGTTGGAAAGAATGGCAACGAAAAGAAAACTAATAGTGAGCATCAGGAAAAGACGACTGAAGTTCCTGGAACATGCAATGAGGAAGGAGGGCTTGAAGAACCTGATACTGACAGGCCAGATAGAGGGAAAAACAGATAGAGGAATAGAGCAGATAACATATTTGAAGGGCTTGATCAGGTGGATGATGGAATGGGGGTGGCGAGGTGTAATAGGAGAAAACATACTAAGAGCCACCATGGATAGGGAAACATGGAAAGCCACGATTGCCTACATCCTGAAAGGACAGGGCACATAGAAGAAAAAGATATATGGCTAAATGTGCTGGCAATAAGACGTAGTGTCAAAAGGACATTTTCCCCCCACCCCCATGATACAGCTTTTTTAACTACTTTCACTCTTTGGCAATATTGATGACTAGCAGTATAGCCCGGTGTTGCTCGGGTGTAATGAAAGCTTTAAAACTAATCCATGGTCCTGGAGCTCAAACTCTTTGGACGTTGGCACGAAAGACTAAAAAGCAATAGTTGTTTCCAGTTAAAGCGAAACCGTAAGACTGAAAGAAAAATGAATGGATGTAAGTCAAATTTTGATTTCCAGTATCAATATCAAATAAGTTTTTGTCATCGCAAACTGAAGTTTGAAGGCTAAATAAGTCCTCTGAGTAAATGGTATCTGAGTAAATGGCTGAGATTAAGAACTACAATTATACCTACTTAGAGCCAAACCCAAAGCAAAAAGTAAAATAAAAGGGCTGAAAAAAATACAGACATACAGGCAGATAAACAGACACACACACACAAAAACCTTGCCTTTTATATATATATATATATATATATATATATATATATATATATATATATATTATCCATTTTCTGCACTATTGTAAAAACTGTGACCTTGAAACTTCTGAATATCATTTCTTATGTCTATGAGTGTATCAAATTTTATTAAAATCGGACCACTCCTTCTATAACCCGATTTTTTTGATTATCGATATTTATCAGGGTTACCTCGACACAAACCTAGCTAAGAACGCTCGCAGACGCTTATAGTACAACTGTGTAAATTTTCAAGAAAATCAGTTCAGCCGTTTCGGAGTCTATAGGTAATGGGCACACACAAAGTTCCATTTATAAATAAGTTTAGATTTAAATGAGAATTGAAATAAAATCCAAACATATGATAAAAGTGAATTTATACATTTTTTGTTAAGAATTTACAACAAAAAATGTTATGAAAAAAATATAAAACATTATTTATTTACAAGAATAATTTTATATTTTTATAACATTCAAAAATCTAATACAATAATTGGAACTAATACAATGCAATGTTTATCATGTCATAAGTTATGAAGAAATACATTTGAAAACAATTTTTTTATTGTTAAATTTATAAACAAACTAAATTTTTAAAATATGTGAGCCAAGTATAATGAAATCTATATGATTTACCATTTTATAAAGTTTGAATCAACTAACCAATGTTTTGCCAACCGTTGTCATCTTGCGGCCATTGGCTGAGATAGAACTCACTACACCTCTCCAGTATTCCCTGTGCATTTGGAACCCTAGCGTAGTTTGCAGCAAAATTCATAATCTTGTCAAATAGCTGAATATTTGATGCTTTGCTAGGGCTACCAAGGATGTTTTATTGTGACACAAACACTAGATGGATTGCCTCCAGGCCCCATCCTGTTATTTAACCCATAACTGGAGGAAAGTGACGGATTAATACCTTTCCCAAGGGTTCCAGTGCTGAAGTGAATGCAGGGTACTCAACTGGAATTTGACCTCGGCTCACCGATTTCTCTTTCCAAGCTGATATCCACTGCACCACAACGCACATCCATCACTGAACGCTTACAGCGCCTGGTGTTCCCAAGTGGTCACCCATCTAAGTACTGACCAGGCTCAACGTTGCTTAACTTTGGTGATCAAATGAGAACCGGTATATTCAACGTGATATTCAGTAAGCAACCATTACAATAAATAATATAACAAATAGTGTAAATAAACAATCTAATAAATAGTGTTCATTATTTCTGTTTGTAATTTTCAAAAACAAAGAAAATGTATAAATTCACTCTTATATGTTTATGCTTTATTTCGATTCTACTCTCGTCCCAATTAAGGTGATAAACTAGATTTGGCAGCAAGTTCTTTGATCAGAAAATTGGAGGTTTTTGGAAGGATGGAACTACCTCTTAACTGCTGTTGTTCCTAGCTCTATTTTGACCTGGGGTGGTAGCACTAGTTAGGGTCCCAGCTATGGGCAAATAATAAATCCCCACAAACAAAAATTGAATAGGTTATTTTTATAGAAAACTGACCAAGAATATATTTTTATAGCAAAATGACAATCAGTGAAATGTTAAAAAAAAAAGTATAAAAATATAATTTTAAAAAAAAAATTACTAACTATACATTTTTATATTAAAATTGCCAACAATACATTTCAAAAAAATAAAAATATATTTTATGATCTACAAACTATATATCTAGACATACCTTTGCCTGATGGTATAAAATTATGTAAAAAAATTTAGATTTTTGGCATTACCTGTAGAGGTTGATATGCAAACTAAACAAAATCCATTAGAATTCGAATCACTTTTTAAAACAATAAACATTGCTGAGGAGTGAGAAAAAAAACAAAAAAAAAAAACAGTCTAATGGTAAAAATCATCCTTTTGACACCCAATCTTATTGCAGGCACATTTATTCATGTTTGCCAAAAACTTTCTATCTTAGAATTTATCCAAGCGTTGATTTCAACAAACATTCAATTTCTTTTTTTTCACTTTAATAAAAATTGCTTTAAAAAGCAATGAAAAAAAAATCTTCAGATCTGTTTCAAGAAATCATCAATTTAGAATAAGATACATATGTAAACTTGTCAGAAATCATTATGGAGTACTTTATTGTAGACATCAGTTATAATTTTCTTGAAACAATATTTGTTTAAAAAGCTTTAAAACTAATAAACATTGCTGAAGAGTAAAGGTAGTTTAAAAAAAAAAAAGCCATGTCATGGGAAAAACGATCCTTTGTTTTAAATGCAGACACATTTATCCACGTTTGCCAAGATAACTTTACTTTTAAACAAACAAACAGTCTATATTATCATAGATCTGATTCTCTTCATCACACACAGGCTGCATATGACTTTGCAGGTGCATACGTAATGTAATGCCTGTGTTGTGCCAGAGTGACTTATATGGTGGTTTTCTAAGCGTAGCTTAGATATGGAACAAGGCAAAAAATATACAGCACCCAGTGAGGATCAAACTCATTATTTAGTTATAATTGATCTAGCGAGACAAACATCTTAAAGTGATTTACTAAGTGCAGCTCAGTTGTGTCACATGGGCAAAAGTATGGAGCACCTAGTGATATTCAAACTCACTAAGTCGTAATTGTTCTAGTGTGATAACATTGCTAACCATTACACCCTGCCAAAGTGCCCGAATGATTTTCAAAGTATAACTTAGAAGTGGCACAAGCCCAAAAGTATGGAGCATGCAGTAAAGACCAAATTTGATACTCAGTCAGAATTGAGCAAGACAAGTTTGTTAACCATTACACCTCATTACAGTGACTGATATATGCTTTTACATATATAAAGAGTGACATATATGCTTTTGTCATTTAACAAACAGTTTAGCTGAGTTTAATATGAGACATTGAAATACATTTTCCCTTCCAACTCAGTCTGGACAACCTTACCCTGAGCTAAGTAATCTTCTCTATTATAATAAAGACTTATGTTTATATATATATATATATATAGATATGTGTGTGTGTCTGTGTGTTTCCTTCTTGACATGCTCATGGGGAGAGAGAAAATAGCAGGTAGTGACAGCTCAGTCCATTCTCTTTACTACCAGTTATTAAACTTTACTACTAGTTATGAAAGCTCTTACCACATGTTCCCTCCTTAACAGTGCCTTATTTTTTGTTGCAATAATTATGTTATCAAGTAATGAAGAATAATATATAAAATCCCTCCTGTCATGCACAGGGTCGGGGACGATAACCTGTGAGGAAACAGCTAATGATCCACTCAAATATTTTACTGTCATTATTGATGGCAGGAGTATACTCGTAAAATAATAATGATAGAAATACAAAAAAATTATATATATATATATATATATATATATACACACACACACACACGCACGTGGAAATTGAGGCCAACTTTTATATTTGATATCAAGCACTTTAACTCATAAATATAGTACACCCTAAAACGATATTTTTAGTGTGCGTGTATTTATATAAAATAAAATATTTCAATAATACCAAAATTCAGAACTCTCAGTTTAATGAAACAACAATCATCAGGCATATATATATACATATATATATATATGCAATTTGTCATATATATATATTATATTATTTATATATTATATATACGCGGTACTTATTTGAAAGTGCTCAATATCAGTGATAGAGCTAACAGAGTTTGTCTGACGATCGCAAAAGCATGAAACCCAGGGTTACAGACTCATACCAATCCAACTGAATATATATATATATATATATATATATATATATTTATTTATTTATTTATTTATTTGGGAAGCAACTTTTCTATCAAACATCAATTCATTAAGGAAAATTATTTCTTATTAATCTTTTCAAGCATCCTAACATTTTTTCGTTTTGTTGGAGATAAGGAATATAAATATTGTCCATAATTTTTAACATCCCAAGCCCTTTCAACCACTCATATAGCCATTTCCAAGGGTGATTATGTCTCTGGTATTGTTATTTTTTCCTCATGTTTTAACTGTTCAGGAAATGAATAAAGATTGCATAGAAGTATGAAACAGACTGTTATCACTTAGTGCTGACTTAAGCATCTCCACACACACACACACACACAAAATAGTAAGAATATGAGCTAAAAGATAAAATATAAAATAAATGTGATCTCTGCAAAACTTTACCTGATCTTATAGATAAAAACTAAACAAAGTTGGACAAATGATAAAACTCAGTTACAAAAACAATATTTTACCATTACCTAGATATCATGTTACACCATAATGACAATGTTTTAATACTAAGTGTCCACTGAAAATCAACTAATAAAAATGATTTCATAAATTTCTAATCTCACCATAACATCAAAATTAAATATGGAACAAACATCATATTCTAATTAAGAACACTCAGAATTTTATCCTTTAATATTTACAAGCAGAGGAAAAACAGTATTTTTTTTATCTCTTCCAATACCCCAAATATTCCATATTCAATGTGAAGCAAAAGGCTCATAAAATAATCTAAACTAGAAGAACAAACTTTCCTAACAAACCCAATGAATCAAGATAGATTTACCTACCAACTCTATCACAATAACAACGAAAGTGAACTTACTAAGCTTAACATAAAATTTATTACAACTACTTCAATAGGGATGAGCATTGTGGTACGGTGGATATCAGCTCAGAATGAGAAATCAGAAAGCTGAGTTCAAATTCCAGTTGAATTCCTTGCATTCACTTACACAGAAATACCCTTGGGAAAGGTATTAATCTGTCTCTTCCATCCAGTTATGGGTTAAATGATAGGACATATTGGGTTCTATAGCCTTGGCTGGCAACCAGTCTACTACAGAAAGCAATGGCAACCTACTGCAGGATAATCTTCTGCCCAGTCAGTCATGTCTCTTTTGAGACATGATCGCCCAAGTGTGTATCACGTGCGGCACTTAACTGACTGACTTCAATAACAATAAAAGACTTAATCAATACATAACAAAATAATCATAGGCTAAAACTTGAAGTAGAAATTTACTCTATCATCTATAATAATTGCCACAAGAAATACATAATAGAAACCTCAAGGAATTAAAATAAATGATTATCTGAACAGAAAAGGGATCTTTACAAAACACACTCAATGCTTTAGTTGCTCAGCATATTTAATTTGACCATAGTTTTGATTTTAAAAAATGCAATTGCAATTAAAAGAGAAAGCAATTTACTAAGACAAAAATGTATAGAAAGTGCTTTAATTGCAAGATCATCCACAGTAAATATTTGGTTCTTACAGCATTTCATTTTGTTGACAGACCTATTATTACAATATGGGATCTACATATATAAAAGGCAAGATGTGTGTGTGTGTGTGTGTGTGTGTCTCTATCTGTCTGTCTGTATGTCCTTTATACAAATCCACAATTTTTATCCAATTCTCACCAAACTTCACACAAATATTCTTCAGGTTTCCAGTCAGGTCTTGGGCAACTTATTTTTCAAATTTCCTTCAATATTGGAAATTGATACTCCAATATCCAATCAGGTCAGATCAAGATCAGGATTTCAGCCCTTTTATTGTGGTTCTTGCTGCAGAATTTACTCTAAAATGGTAAAATTATCATTTTTAGTTTCAAACATTAGTAGATCTTCTAAGATGACTCATTTTTCCTGATATTGGAAATCGATACCCCCAGTATTCTATCGAATCTGATCAAAAACCGATATTCAGCCATCAATATAGCTCATTTTCTCCAATTATACTCCCGATGGGTACAATAAGTTTTCATGGACTTACTTAGGTTAGTTTATCCTTGGATGACTTATTTGACTTCCATATTGGAAATCGATACCCCGATATCCAATCGGGTCTGATCAAAATCAGGTCTTCAGCCCTTTTATTTTGGTTTAATTGATGTTGTTCCTATGTTTCTCCTGACCTGGTGTGGTAGCACCTGTGAGGTCCTAGTCATAGTGAAATACTCAAACAAAACACCATGAAAGTATAAAAATACATTTTCATAGTAAAATTACCAACAATACATTTTATCTGTATAATTGCAATACAAATATTTAAATTTTGTCATTAAATAATCTATTGAAATTAAATTGAAAAACATGTTAGTGAAAAATTAATAATGACTAATTACAAACATATATGCAAATTGAATGTAAGGATTGAATCTGACAAGATGATAGAACAAATAAAGAACAAAATTGGAAATGTTCTTAAACTAACATGTTTCAATTTTTTTTAAGCTTCTTCAGAGATCTGTTTAAAGACAAGATATGAATTTTTTTAATATATATATATATATATATATATATATATATAGAGAGAGAGAGAGAGAGAGAGAGAAAAAGAGAGAGATAAGATATAGAAGACTGGATAGGATAAGATAGGATAGATTAGGTAAGATAGATAAGATAGGATAGGATAAGATAAGATCGGATAGGATAAGATCAGATCGGATAAGATCGGATCAGATAAGATCGGATCGGATAGGATAGGATAAGATCGGATCGGATAGGATAAGATCGGATCGGATAGGATAAGATCGGATCGGATAGGATAAGATAAGATAAGATTGGATAAGATAAGATAAGATTGGATAAGATAAGATAAGATTGGATAAGATAAGATAAGATAGGATAGGATAAGATCGGATAAGATAAGATCGGATAGGGTAAGATCGGATAGGATAGGATCGGATAGGATAAGATCGGATAGGATAAGATCGGATAGGATAAGATCGGATAGGATAAGATCGGATAGGATAAGATAAGATCGGATAGGATAGGATAAGATCGGATAGGATAGGATAAGATCGGATAGGATAAGATCGGATCGGATAGGATAAGATCGGATAGGATAAGATAAGATTGGATAAGATAAGATTGGATAGGATAGGATAAGATAAGATCGGATAGGATAAGATAAGATCGGATAGGATAGGATAAGATCGGATAGGATAGGATCGGATCGGATAGGATAAGATCGGATAGGATAAGATAAGATTGGATAAGATAAGATTGGATAGGATAGGATAAGATAAGATTGGATAGGATAGGATAAGATAAGATCGGATAGGATAAGATAAGATCGGATAGGATAAGATTGGATAAGATAAGATTGGATAAGATAAGATAAGATAAGATTGGATAGGATAGGATAAGATAAGATTGGATAGGATAGAGTATAGACTAATGATACATGCATGCCTTAAGCATATATAATATATATATATATATACATTCATATTCATATTATTTAAAAACTTTTATG